>CM058154.1:15348382-15568382 GCA_030254885.1 Vitis rotundifolia | reverse complement strand
TCTTCAAGATTACCATGCAAGAATGCATTATTGATGTCTAACTGACGAAGGGGCCAGCCATGCATGACAGCAATGGTTGAAAGAAGCCTAATTGTTGCTGGCTTTACGACGGGGCTGAAGGTTTGAGAGTAGTTAATACCTGGCCGTTGATGAAATCCTTTAGCGACAAGTCGAGCTTTATATCGACTGATTGTTCCATCTGGATTTCGTTTCTTCCGAAACACAAATTTACACCCAACAAGATTCTGGCCAGGAGTGGGAGGAACCAGTTCCCACGTCCCATGTTGAAGGAGGGCTGTCACTTCTTCTGACATAGCCTTGCGCCAGTGAGGGTCTTTAAAAGCTTGACTTACACAACTTGGTTCGGGTGGTTCAGGTAAGGGGTGCTTGGTGGTGGTGTGGAGTTGTTTTGGCCGAAAGATATTGTTCATGGAGCGAGTGATGATGGTTCGTGGACATGGTGGTGGAGAGGATGGTATTGAATTTTCTGGTTGAGAAACAGAAGTAGAAGGTCTAAGAGTTACCTGATCTGAAGTGGAGAGGGGTGCCTCTTGAGGTTGCACAAGAGCTGGATCTTCACTTGGAGTCGAAGAAGCAGAGGGGATATCTCCTTGAGCCCGTGTGATTACTGGAAGCTCCCTGGAAGCAAGCTACAAAATTGGTCTTGAAAAAGAAGAGGTTTCTGGTGGGGATGAGTCAGTGGGTGATTGCATGAAAACCTGTTTGAAGGGGTAAACAGATTCATCAAAGGTTACGTGTTTGGAGGTGTATATGCGCTGACTTTGTAGATGAAGACATAGATATGCACTTTGGCTAGTAGAGTAGCCAACAAAGATACAAGGAACAGATTTCGTTTGAAATTTGTTTGTGTTATACGGCTTCATCAAGGGAAAGCAGAGACATCCAAAGGAACGTAATTTTTCATACCGAGGTTGTTGCTTGAATAGAGCTTGAAGAGGTGATTTATGATGAAGAACAGGTGATGGAAGTCGATTGATTAGATATGTGGTTGTTGCAAAAGCATAAGCCCAATATTCTGATGGAAGAAAGGCATGACTTAGAAGGGTTTGACCTGTCTCCACAATATGGCGATGACAACGCTCAGACACTCCATTTTGTTGGGGTGTATAAGGGGCTGTCGTATAATGACTAATGCCATGGGTTGTGAAAAAGGGTCGAAGAACAGTGAACTCTCCTCTATTATCGAAATAAACTCCTTTAATTTTTATGTTAAAACGAGTTTCAATCATTTTGTAGAAATGAGGAAATATGGTTTTAACATCTGATTTTTGATGCAATGGAAAGAACCACACATATTTGGTAAAGTGATCAACAAAAATAACATAATATCTGTGGCCATTGAGACTAGGAGTGGGAGAAGGTCCCCAGACATCAGTGTAAAGTAAATCAAATGGTGTTGTGTTAGTTAGACCATGTTTATGAAAGGGTAACTGATGAGCTTTATTGATAGAACACGAATGACAATTATTAGAACCAAAAAGACATGAAGTGGTGGGAAGGGAGAAAGAACTAATGAGGCTAGTGACAACTTTGGATGATGGATGACCAAGGCGTTGATGCCAACCAACTACTGATGTGCGTTCATGGACAAAAGCAATTGGAGTAGCAGCAGGCGATGAGGGCAGAGGGTAGACTCCATTATCACACGGTCCTTGAAAAAGAATCTCCCCCGTTCTCCGATCTTTCACAAGAAAATAAGTTGGGTGAAATTCCAGGATAACATTGTTTTGCTTTGTGAAGTGGTGAACAGATATCAAGTTTTTGTTAATGGTAAGAACACATAGAGTATCTTCAACTTGAAATTTTTTGTTTGGAAACGAAAGAGTAAGAGAACTGGAATGAGTAATGGGCAAACCTGATCCATCTCCAATAATAACTTCATCAGTACCATCATATTCAGAGTGAAATTGTAAATTTGAAAACTGAGAAGTGATATTATGGGAAGCCGCAGAATCAATGAGCCAACGTTTGTCTGGACTGGAAGTAGTAGTTGTGCAGTTCACAGTGGCTTCAGAGGGTTTCAATTTCGGACAGTATTTTGCAATGTGGCCTTGTTGATCACAATATTGACACCTTGGAGGGTACTTGTATTGTTTCGACTGCCGAGACTTTGATCTGGAGTCATTCTTGGATTGTTGATAAGTTGATGAAGACTGATTCTTTGAGGAGCGTGAGTCCCGGCGTTGAGTGGTATTGGTAGTAATTACCAAGGATTGAGCAGTGGAGTCAAGCCTTCGAAGATATGCCTCATGACCAAGTAGCAGATCATGTAATTCTTCAAATGAGAGTGAAGACTCTCGAGCTCGAATCGGAGCAACAATGTCACGAAAATCTGATCTTAAGCCATGAAGAACATATAGGGTGATGTCATCTTGAGATAATGGGGCATCGATGAGAGCAAGCTCATCGGCAATGGTTTTTACAGAGTGTAGGTACTTTGTAATGCTGCGATTGCCACGTTGCATGAGGGTGAGATCCTCTTTGAGCTACATGACACGAGTCCTGGATCGACTAGCATACAGTTTTGTCAGTTTAGTCCAGGCTTGATATGACGTCTTTGAGTTTGCTATGAGCGGTATCACAGCTGGGGACATTGAAGTCAGAATTGCACTTAGAATAAGTTTGTCCTGACGGAACCAAAGGTGATGAGCTGTAGTGGCAGCTGCATCAGTTGACGTTAGTAGGGGTGGGCAGGTATGAGTGCCATCGACATAGCCAAAGAGGTTATAGCCGAGGAGGAGAGACTCAAATTGAGCATCCCATGAAGGGAAGTTGGTTGGTGTGAGATGTGCAGTAATTTGCTGGGTGGCATTGATGGCTATTGGAAAACTATCAGAGGAAGAAGTGGCCATAGCAGAAGCGAGAAAGACAGGAAATACTCGTTGGAGTTTTGAGAAGGCTCTGATACCATATAGAGGTTTAGACAAAAATGATTCACACAATTCTTATTAGAAGAAGAGGTATAAATACAGATTTGAGAAACTAAAATTACTCCTAAACTTGTGCTAACGTATAACAACATATGTGAAAATAAAGGAAAGAATGAGCTGTACAGATTTCCTAAACTAGCTGATCAAATGCAGTTATGAATTCTGATGCTGATTTTCTGCATGAATACTAGTCGTCCTTATACACCTTAGGTCACTTAGGCACTTTTAGACTTACTTTTTGCATGGTTCGCCTAGTCGCATGGCTTGCATAGTTTGTATAGTTTGCATGTACTTGTTCTATTTATTTATTTATTTACACATTTACTTATCTTTGTTTTTCAGAAAAATTCATGGATTGATTATTTTATTCTTTTTATATATTGCAAGATCTGTAACTCATTTTTTTTTTTTTTTTATTTTTATTTTTGTTTTTATTGTTTTACAAGGGAATTCAGGCTGCCTATTGACTTTCACTAAGGCACATGCACTCAAAGAAGGCAAGTAGAATATCTTCTATAGATCTTAAATCACTTTTAATGCTCAGGAATGTACATTTTTAAAGAAAGGGCGCCAAGTTATCATTTTGAAGGTGATAGAATGCTGAGGTGAATAAGGAATGAAAGACAAAAGCGAGGTTCTGGTATGGAAAAATAAAGAGGGCATTTTAATAAGTAAAGATTCATCATGGTGAATTTTGGAAAACAGGAGATTTAGTCCACGTTTTGATAAGGAAGATCCGAACAGAGATAGTAGAAAAGGAAAGAGTGGAGATTCTGGTTTTCTTTTGCTGGGGAAAATTTTGGATCCTAGAGATTAGGTTTTTAGAGAAAGGGACACAGGAGGAAAGCATGGGAATTTTTTTTATTATTTCGTGAGAAGAAGGAGAACTCGTGGTTCACTGGTTTCTGAAGGATTTTGGAGGGGAATGATAGCTGGAAGCCAAGTGATTGCAGTCGAGACTGTCCAGTTATGCTTCTTGTTACTCTCTGTATTCTCACTGATATTCGATTCCTCATTCTGATTGTTTCTGAACGTTTAATTTGTGTTGTTTGGTGTGGACAGTAAGGGCCACAAGTTGTTCTGTTGAGACTGGTTGTTTGTTTGCTATGTTTTGGTTTTCATTCTTTTTAATGTCATTGATCCCATCTGAAAGTAATTTGTATATGGGTCCATATTTGAATTTGATGCTTGAAATCATGCCCTATTTATATTCAGATCCTATTTTGAAACATTCCTCTGTTCTTAGCCCATGGATTAACACTTGAAATGAGGCTATTTATGTCCGTTAATTGGCATCCTTTGCTCTTTTCTTCCCTGGGTTTTACCATGTTTTTATGTATGTCCTCTGTTCCCTTATTCATACTACCTTCCACTCCTTGTTTGTATATTTGGGACTGACGCAAGTGCTGATACGAGAGATAAGGTGCGTCACAATCGTAGTTTACTCAGTATATTTCTGGTGGTTCTATGTCTCTATGAATCCCATTGCAGCTTGTCCAGTTCTGTAAGGTTCTACGCTAATGGATAGAAGCTCAGATACCGTACAATTGATTCTAAGTTGATGAGGAAGATTGATTTTTCTTTACTTCTTAATGTTTTAAAAAAATATTAAAAAAACAAACAATCTAATACTTAATACTATTAAGTATTAAAGTTTTTTTTAGAATTAAGTAAAAAAAACAAACACCACCATAGTCCCATTAGACGCCTTGGATCATTATACTCAAAATGGTCTAGCGTTTGTTGATAAAGACAAAAGAGTAAAATAATATTCTTAAATATTGCTAATGTGGGTGAAAATCTTATTGGACCTGACTTTGTTAATATGGATTTTAGTTCCATTGGGTAAAATAATAGTTACTCTTATGGAGCCTTGAATCAAGTCTACAAGACTTGATATTGTATTAACATTAGACTTAACCAATGATAAATTGGAAAAATATTTTTTATCATAAAGGATTGTGTGTGTTGTGGCACAATATGCAAGGAATGCATCTACATTAGATGTCGTATGATGTATCAAGGTATGGGAGAGATCTATGTATCTTCAAGTATAAATAAAGAAAAGAATTTAAATAAGAAATAATAAAATGTGAAATAAACTATAAAAGATGAATAATAAACAATGTGTTCAAAAGATGATAACAAAATAAACCTATCTACAAAGAACTAAATAAAAACATAACATTTAATCATAACAAACATTTCCATCACCAATTAGATGGTCAATTTTCCCATTAGGTTTCTCAAAGAAATTTGAAACATTTAAATGGGTTAGATCCACTAAGCCATTACTATCAATGAAGTTCATTTCAACTTCCAATTTCCTTTTGCTTTTATTGAGGTTTGATAAAGGTCAACCAAATGCTTTGAAGTATGATAGGTACATGACCAGTGTCCTTTCATACCACATCTATGACACTTATTCTCATGAGCATGTTTACTTTGTGGTTTAAGTTGTTCTTTTTACTCTGAGAACTACTACGATGAGAAGAATTGTCTCTATTACGACTGCGACCACGTCTTTTACCTCAGCCTTGTCCATGTCCAAGAGTTTGGATAGATGTGAGATTAGCTTCAGGCAATGACATGGACCCAATAGGACGAGATTGATGGTTTTTTAGTAAAAGTTTATTATTTTGTTCAACCACAAGACATGAGAACAATTCTAAATATTTAGTGAAATGACGCTCTCGATATTGCTGTTGTAGGAGCACATTTGAGGAATGCAAAAGTCGTAAATGTTTTTTCAAGCATATCTTCTTTAGTGACTTTTTCTCCACACAATTTTAATTGTGAGCTAATTTTGAATAAAGTCGAGTTGTAATCACTAATAGACTTGAAATCTTGTAATCTCAAGTGCATCTAATCATAGTGTGCCTTTGGAAGGATTACGGTCTTTTGGTGGTCATATCGTTCATTTAGATTATTCCAAAGAATGAAATGATTTTTGACCGTAAGGTATTCATCTTTTAATCCTTCATCAATGTGATGGCGAAGGAATATCAAAGCTCTAGCGCAATCCTACAGGAATGCGTCATTTCCTTCTTTAATGGTATTTCCAAGATTCATCGCATCTAGATGAATTTCAGCATTCAAAACCCAAGATAAGTACTTCTTGCCCGAAATATCCAAGGCAACAAATTCAAACTTTGCAAGGTTTGACATTATCTGAAAACTATGTATAGAATAATATTAATAAAAAAAAAATTTCAATTTATTGGAATAAATTAATAAAAATGTTTTAACAATATTTCAAGTAAATAATATCTAAAAATGTAATAACCTTAGATTTATCAATTATGAATATGGTAAAAATGTATAAATAGGAAATAAGAATTAAAATTATATATATATATATATATATATATATATATATATATATATATATATATATATATTTCTTTTGCATAGCTTTGGGCTATGATTATTTTATCATAACAAAAATGTGCAAATTAATATATAGCTTTAGGTTATGAACTATTTTTATATAAATTTGTGCATAGCTTCGAGTTATGAACTTTCATTATGTAGATTTGTACATAGCTTCAAGCTATGAACATGTATTTTATAGCTTCTGGCTATATAATATTGTTTGGTATAACTCCTAGTTATACCGTATAATTAAAAATAAATAATTAAGGATCATATACATGACTTTTTGCCATATATTTGTAATTTTGTAATTTAGCCCATAACTTCTAGTTATAGGGATTGCACATATTTTTTCATAACTTCTAGTTATGAAATTTTTTTCATAATTTTTTACTTGAAAGAAATCATATTCTCTAAGCAATACTTGTACATGTTTATGTATTCAAATAAAACAAGTGAAAATAGAGAATCAAAGGATAATTTTATCACATATATAAATAACTAGAAAATCATGATATAAGTTTATGACATACCTTTTTGTGAGAAAGAAGAGAGAAGAGTCTTTCAATTTCTCTAAAGAGAAAAACATCTTTTTATTTCTCTGAAGAGAGAAAAATCTTTTTATTTATTTTGTAGAGACTATTCGTGCTGATAACATGTAGTAAAACAAAGTGAGAGAAGAAGAAGAAAGTAAAAAAGAGATAATAGAATGCACGAAGAAAAATTGAATTAATTTTCATTAGGGGTCCTTTCCTTTTATAGGGAGTCACAAAGAAATAAATATCATTATGGATGATCATCCATAAGTTCCCACAATGCTACAAATTCTCATATTTTATAACAAATATACATAATTTAAAATAATTTTTTATTTTCATTTTAAAAAAGCATCTTTGAGATTTTTTTTTTTTTACTAAATAATAAAAGTTTGTTTGTCCTTGTGATTTAAAAATGATATTATATATATATTATATCAAGGTTTGGTTGTTGTTCTCTAGAAATCAGTTTTTAAAAACAAAAGAAAACGTTTTCTTTGAGTAGAAGTTGTTTTCATCAATTTTTAAAAATAAAAGAAATAAGAAAAATAAATAAAAATCATAAAAAGCAAATAAAATAGAACACAATATCTTTCTTTTTTTATTAATGAAATAGAACACAGTATTTTTGTTTTTTCATTCTCTCTCCACTATCCAATATCGATACAAAAAATCTTCAAATATGATCTCCTTTGAGTTATATGCGTTTTTATTTTTAATTTTCTTTTAACTTCTCTATATTTTTTTTATTAAAGAAATAGATTTCAAATCAATCACCACTTGATACAAAAAAGATTTATTAATTTTTAAAAATAATTTGAAACTCAAAAACCAATTCAATTAGTATTAGAATGTCATGGAACTCAAAAACAAACAAATTAATACTAAAAAATCAAATACCTAAATTCATTTTGAATGACTTTACTATATTTTTCTTCACATATAATTATAATTTTGTCAATTTTTTCACTAGGTAAATAAATATTAAATTAAGAAAAATTTAATACATTGGATTTGATAATGAGTCTAGTAATTTTAAAAAATAATTTAAAACTCAAATAGTAATTTTGTGGTTTAAAGTGACTCTATTGTTTTTTTTTTTTTTTTTTTCTTTTTAGTATAGTCCCCTAAGTCTTATCAATACTTAACATAATTTTTCAATTTTTTTTCACTAAAGAAATGAATTTCAAATCAAGAGAGATTTTTGTATTGAATTTATTAATGAATTTAATAACTTTTAAAAATAATAAACTCAATATATATAATAAATCAAAACTAACACATAATGAGTCATGATTTAATATTTCTCCTATGTAGACAACTATATTTTCATAATTTTCTCACCAAATGAATTAGGTGAGACATAATTAATGTCTTAAATTCTTTAATAAATCTTCTAAACTTGAAATTCAAAAAGTCAATTAATTAATTACATATTAAATAAAAATAAATCTCTGAATATTCTATCCATAATTGAATATCAAATATATGAATATAATAAAAAACTTGGGTCATTTATATCTTAAAAATTAAATTTTATTTGTTTTTAAATTCATTTAAAATAACATAGTATTAGCAATTATTTTTTAAATTATTAGTATTTATTTTTAACAAAATAAATCAATTATACCTTATTAAAACTTGAATTGAATTTAATTTATAGCATATAAATTGAATTTGTATTTTTTTTTTCAAAATCAAATATAATTAAAAAAAAAATTATCCAAACAAGTTTTTGGTTTTTTATTTTTTGAAAAGCATTTTTAAAAACAACTTACATCGAAGGAATCAAAATACCTTTGATGAATTAAAATCTTACTTATAGGTGAATATAAATGAAATAATTTTTTATTTCATTATTATCGTTACTTGAGTTATTCAAACATGCTAATGGATGAGAAAAAAAATGTACCTCCATTCCGACTCTTCATTATTTGCGTACAAAATGAGGCCTAAGAGTAAAAAAAATTTAAACAACTAAAATATGAAATTGAAAATCAATGCAAATAAATCTTAGAAAAATTGTGTTTAAGAAACAAAATCGAAATCTAAATTTCTCACAATGGCTTATAACTTTTGAATGATGACATTAAAACCTATTGAAATGCAAATCCAATTAATGTGCAAATAAAATACACTACACATTTTCATCCAAAACAAGGTTAACAATTTTGATTGTAAACAATGAACTAAATGGACATTTCATGGCCTTCATAACCATTTTCATATTTATATGGTTTTATAATAATTAGGTTCTGTTTGGTTTAAATACTAAGAAATAAAAAAAAAATGATGAAAAAAAATGATTTTATCACATTTGGTTTTACTTTGGAAAATGTTAAAGAAAATAAAATCAATTAAAATTTTATGCTTTTTAAAATTATTTAATCATTTTAACTCTAAAATGAGTTTGCAGAAACTTATAAAAATAATTTGATTTTAAATCCTTTTTTTTTTTTTCACTTTTTCATTCCTCCCAACTTTTGCTCTTTATTTTTTTTTCCCTAAGGCTATGTTTGGTTCCCGGAAAATGCTAAGGAAAGGAAAAAAAATTATGTGGAAAATTATTTTCTTTAGTTTGGATGACATGGAAAATATGATGGAAAAAAAATATGAAGGAAAATAAGAGAAAAAGAGAGGGAAAAGGTGGGGAAAATTTTATGATATAAGAAAGTTACTATTTTTTATTTTTACAAATAAAAAATATTTTATATTATGTCTTTTTATTTTTACAAATTTAATTTTTAAATTTAGATTTAGAAAATCCTTTTTAATTTTGAATTTTATATTTTATATAGTAGTTTTTTATTTTTACATTATATGAACATACTTTATTTCTAAATTTTGATTCCAAAAATCCTTCTAAATTTTTTTAAGAGCTTTTTATTAGCAATAAATGCTTCCTTGAAAATAAAAAAATAGTTATTACTCGTATATTTTATTTGTATTGCATGAGGAAAATTTTATACATAAATTTTATAATTATTAATAAAAAAAAATAATAGGAGAGACTTTTTATGAGCAATGTTTCATGTCGAAAAATTCACGATTTTCAATAGTTTTTTTATTGGATTAATTTATTTTATTATTCAACAAATTGATAATCATTTAAGACAAATTGTTGATTTTGTTTTCTTTTCATTTTTCCTTGACTTTTTTTTGTGGTTAACCAAACAAAAGAAAATAAATTCTTTTTTTTTTTCCCTTGAATTTATTATGGATAACCAAACAAGTGAAAAAATTTATATTCATTTCCTTAGCTTTTTCTTTCCTTCCATTTTTCCTCCCAATTTTCTTTCTTTCGCATTTTCCGGAAACCAAACATAGCCTAAGAATTTTTAGGATCTAAACATAACCTTATAGTATTGTCCCACAAACATAGTTTTACCTTTAAACACTAAATTATGATTTTCATTCAATAAAATTTTGAAAATTACATTTAAATGTTTTGTTTATCTTTTATATGATATGAAAGTGCTTGAATCTCATGTGGAGCATGGGGTGACATCAGAGCTAATATGAAATTGCAGACCCTATAGAAGGGGTAGTTATGCCAATGTACCATATAGTCATTCAATGTTTCCTTTTCTCAAAGGTAAATAACTTATTTCCATATTTTGTGAGAAAGCCTTTCTACAATAGATGATGTCTTTTGAGAATATGAAAGGGAAATTCATCAATAGATTATCTTTAGGCCTAATCTCAATCCCATCAACCATGAGACCTTTCTTCCACTGAGGGTCAAGTTGCTTTATCTTCATTCTTATATCGTCTCTTCCTTCATTAAAGAACTCTCCTAATTTAATCTCAAGCCACTCATCCTTTCTTAGTGTTGGATCTTGTGCGGAATGCAATACCCTCACACCCTCGATTCTAAGGGAGCGCACGCCAAGAAGAAATGCAAACCGTGCAAATCGAGAGTCTGGATCAAAAACCCATGCCCAATCTCGACCTATATGGGCCAATATGTCTCTGACTTCTCTTGCCGCTAACATGAAACATTTCTTTCGGCTCCCGCTTCTCCAACCAAAACATCTATTTTATGAATAAAGTTAATTTTTTTTAACGACTTATGAAATTGAAAAGGTTAGAATAAAACAAAAAATAAATAAATAAATAAATAACAAAATGACAATCATAATTGTTGGTACAAATTTGTACATTTGTATCCCGGTGCCTAGGCTGAAGAGCCAATGCGGCGCCCGAGATTTTTGGCTTTGGTGCCAAAGCGACCCAGAGTGGCCTCCTCAGGATTCGAACTCAAGACTAAGGTCTTTTTGGTAGCCCTCCTAGTACCATCTGGTACCAGAGCCAAAAATCTCGGGCGCCGCATTGGCTCTTCAGCCTAGGCACCGGGATACAAATGTACAAATTTGTACCAACAATAATGTCTATTCAGATATACTTCTTGTTTTCTGCTTTTAAAATAAAAAATAGTAATAATTTTAGTATAAAATACAAAAATTATCCAAGACTTCTATTGAAAAATTAATCACTTTAAAAAATATTTAAAAAAATTATGGTATTAAAAAAATTTTACTACCTCAAATTTATGAAAACCAGCATAACGTAAATCAATATTTTTATTCTATTTTATGATATATTATATATATTTTTAATAATTGAAAAAGGATTATTTGATTAAAAAACTCAAATTTAAAAATTTAATCCTTAATTTTTTTTATTTAAAATCTATATATAAATATAAAAAAAAAAAAACAAAATGAAGACGGACTATTTCTCAAGTAAAAAAAAAAAAAAAATTAAACTTAAGATTATTTCATCCTTTAAAATCAACTAATTCATTTTTAAATATGTTACAACCATGGAAGAAAATATCGGTAATCACGGATATATCGGTACTTCGATTTTACGGATATATCGGATATATCGGAGATATATCGGCGGATATTTTGGAAAAAAATATCGGTAGGCTTAAAATTGTAAAAAACTCATGGAAATGCAAGGAAAACCTCATAATAATATAATTAGAAGTATAATAGACATTTTAAAGTTGTTTTATTAAAAATTTTGATATACATATGATATAATTTGCGATATTAGATGTAATTATATCATGTCGATCTATAAGAAATGTTAATTTTGTAATTGTTCTCATTATAAAGTCATATAAAATGCTTCATTTGATTAAATATCAATAATTTGTACACATTAAATTCATTAAATAAACATATTTCATATTCAAAATATACTAGCTCATGTTAATTAAATTAATTAAATAATTTAGCTAAGTTAACTAGTTTAATTTAATTCTAAATGTGAAAATAAATCACAAATAATCATTTAAAATAAACATATCAATTTATAATTAAATAATCAAATTAACCTAAGTTAATTTAATAAAAATATAAAAATTAATTACAATTGAATGTAAAAATAGCATTAAATCATCCATATTGCAAGCATACTAATTAATTGAAAATACATGAATTAATTATAATTGCAAACAAAATTAATTACAATTTAAAACAAACATATCTTAAAATGATTGAATAATTGAGCAACCTTAATAAAAATTGGAGTAATGAAAGAGCAAATGAAGAATGAAAGCAAAAATGGATGAAATTTGGGCTATTTATAAAAGAAATTTGGGCCAAAATAGCCGTTGGAACATTAATTTACCGTTGAAAATCAATTTTGGCCGTTGGATAAAAAACTGGGAGTAATCTGGCCGTTGGATTGTCATATTACCATTGGAATCACATCTAGGTTGTTGGATCAACACAGGCTTGATTTGGGCCGTCAGATCACGCTACATGAAGGAAGGGAAATATTACAAAAAAATCAGCGATTTATCTCCGATATATCGCCGATATTCTACCACCAGAGGTGATTTTTTCACAAAATCGCCGATATATCTCCCCGAGCCGATATATCACCGATATATCGCCGATATTTTGGCGATTTTTGCGGAAATATCTCTCCTCCGATTTTTCTCCACGAAATATCGTGTCGACCCCTCCCGATACACGATATATCGGCGATATATCACCGATATATCCCGACATTTTCCTCCTTGGTTACAACATGTAAAACTTAGCAAACACCCAAAATTTTAAACACATCCATTCTTTCTTTTTTTACATTCATCTCTTTTTTTTAAAATAAAAATAAATAAATAAATAAATGTCAAAGAAGTTCTTTCTCTGTCCACCTAACCGTAACCCTACAGTCTTCTTCTTCCCTTTCCCCTCCTGTTTTTCTTCCCATCTTCCTCTTCAGTTTTATTTTACCGACAGGACAAATCGAAGAGAGGGGCGACCATGGCATGCCACCGGTGGCAGCTCCGACTAGCGGAACGCCATGGCCACCCCTCTTCATTTTTTTTTTTTTTTTTTAATTTGATTTTTGATTGAAAAAAAAAATTGGCAAAAAAAAAAAAAAAAAAAAGAGAAAAGAAGAGGAAGAGGCTTAGCGTTAGATTTGAGGAGGGTAGATTTGTAATTTTAAAAAATTATAATTTATTTTTTAAAAAAAAAAGAAAAACAAAAGGTGGATGCGTTTAATAATTTCCTTGAAAAAAAAAAATAACGTTAATACCATAGTTTTTCTTGACGTAAATTTGACCTTTGTGGGCCCGTGGCTCCCGATCAATTTGGCTTCTATAACTTAGAATTACATTTAATACCTAATTTTATCTTCTTAATTTAGATTCCTAAATATCATCAAATGATAAAAACCAATAAGTTTGAAAAGAAAAAAATATAGCATTTATATGAAGACATAATGAAGTTTCAAAGGGTAATTTTGGAATTTATGAATAACTGTTGGAGTGCACAGTGAAGGATTAGGCATTGGGTTAAAATATGTGATAGGCTACAGTAGGCTTACTTGGGATGGCACCTGTATTTGAAGTCTCCATCAAGAAGTGTGGAGTCAAATATTTGAGAATTTATTTATTTTATTAAATCGATGCTTGATCCTTCCCTTTAAAAAAAAAAAAAAGAGTTTAGGGGTTTGATTTGAAAAACATTTTTTTTTAGAAAAATATAGAAATTTATTTATTTATTTATTTAAAAAAAATTATTTTCTTTGTTTTTTTTTAAATAAATTGATTGAGAAAAGTGAAAATTATTTTTAAAAACTTAAATTCAATAACATTTTTTTTTAAATTTTTAATAATGTAAAAAAATGGTGAAAAATATAATTAATATATATATATATATATATATATGGTCATAATAGATAATATTAATAGTTTTTTGCAATGTTCTTATTTTTATCATATTTAAGGTTTAAAATATCTGTATATATGTGACCAATATTTCCAATATCCATAGATCTCAATATAAAATTTGGGAATTAAGATATATCCTTTGATCAATATTTTGAGATATTTTATCGATTTTTCAATTTTTTCACATTTGAACCCATATTTCATTGATATTTCTAGATATTTCATCAATTTTTTTAATATAATTATTTTATTTTTACCTTTAATTTAATTTATTATATAAAAAAGTAATTTTCCTAATAAGTCTTTTTTATATGATCTATATATTTATTAAATATAAAAATATGAATATTAAAAATTATACATATATTATTATTTATTTGATATGATTGAATGTATTTAAATTAAAACAGATCATAATTTTAATATTAAATATATTTTAAAATTAGACATGTTATCATAATATTCTTGAAAAATAATATATAATGTAATTTAATAATAAATGTACTTATAAAATTTATATTTTTTTTATCGAGATAAAGGATATTATTATCAAACATGAAAAATTATATATATATATGTCATTTAAAAAAAAAACTTTAGAATGTCTATTTTTACTTTTTATATAAATTTTTTTTAGAGTTTTTCTTAATTTTTTTAGAATTTTTATTAATTTTTATGTCACTGATATTTTGTGTCAAAATATCTGTCGATATATGACTAATATATTTGTAAAATCGAAGTACCTATATATTTGTAATTATTGATATTTTCATCATTGATCATATTATTATTATTATCCCAAAAGAGTTTTTACATTAAAATTATGTTGGATTATTAGAAAATATTAATAAAAATAAAAATAAAAATGACTTTGTCATATATGATTTCACTATGATAAATAAAAAAATAATTAAATTTAGTTATTTATTTTTCAATTATTTATTTTTATTTTTTTCTTAATTTTGTTCTTTATTTTTAATTTTTATTTCTATTTTTTTCTCTCACATTTTCTTTTACATTTTATGAGAACCAAATATAACCTAAACCTACCAAACTTAGCCTAAACCTATTGTTCAAATATTTAGTGTGACCACTATTTAACAAAATTTTAAATGAATTAAAAATAAAGTTTGTTAACATTAAATTTTAAGATCTTGTCTAGAAGGGATTGAAAAAAAAATGTTGATTAAAAAAATAATGATACAAGGATGATATGCAGTCACAATCACAAATATCAAATATGAGTAGATTGTACATGAATAAACGCAAAAAGGAGAAAGATATTGAAGCATCTAATCATTTTTGGGTCCAATCTCGATCCCTTCAATAATAAGACCTTGTTTCCATTGACCATCAAACTGCTTGATAGCCATCTCTAGCTCCATATTTTCTCCTCCTTCCATAACCGGCTAAAAAATTAATAAAAACTGCATTTTTTTTAATAAAAATTTGAATTTTATTTAAAAAAATAAAAATGAGAAAAATATATATTTTTTTTTAAATTAACAATCAAAAACCATTTTTCTTAATACAATTGTAGAATAATTTTATTTTTATATAAAAAAATAAAATTATAATTTTTTTTATAAAATTGTAAAAATCATTTTTTAAATAAAACCTTAAAAGCATTTTTTTTAATAAATAGTAAAGCCCTTTCTTAAAAAAAAAAATTGTGGAAATAATTGACCCATTTATATATATATATATATATATATATATATTGTGGAAATAATTAAATTATTTTAATAAATTAATTTGTACAATCCTCTTATAATTTATTTTGTATATTTTTGTAATTAACTGTCATCATGTCTTATTGTATATATAATTGTATTATTATTTTTTAGGTATTTATGATCAATTATTTAATTTTCATAATTTCCTCCACTTACTTTAGAAACCATACTCATTTGGCTTAAAAGGGTGCTATACATTATCATCGTACCTTAACCTGAATTCATTCCTAGTTTACAAAGTGGTATTTTTCAAATAATGAGTCACATATGATTTTTTTTTTCTTATTTTATTTCCCTTTTAAAAATGAATAAAATAAATCATGACTTCAAAAACTTGCAAATGATTTAAAAAAAAATCAAATTTTTACAATAAAAACAAGTCTTATAATCAAGTGAGAATGCATGTGAACATAGTTTGGATGATGATAAGATTAAATAAATTATTCTATCATTTATCATATTTTAATGAAACATGGGATAAGTGATGGAGATGATTTATCCAATCTTTTTGTTTATATCCTTTCTACATACTATATTTTAATTTTGAGTAAAGGTATGAGATATATTTATAACATAGATCATAAATTTAGTTTTCTCATATATTTTCTTTTATTAGGCATTTTGTTGTAAATAAAGAATGATTAAACATTAAGGCTATGTTTGGTTCTAGGAAAATTTGAGGGATAATGTGAGAGACAGAAAATAAAGAGAAAAAGCGAAAGAAAAAAAAAATTCAAAGTCAATAAATTATTTTTATATATTTCTTCAAACTCATTTCATTTATTTTCCTCAATCATATAAAGAGTAAACAATTTTAAAATGTATAAATTTCTTATTAATTTTAATTATATTTAATTTTCTTTCGTATTTTTAATAGTGAAACCAAATAAAATAAAATCATTTTCCTTATTTATTTATTTATTTATTCTCATAAATTATAACTAGGATAAACAAAGTTGAGTAATAGTGAAGGTTATTGAATAACAAAGAAGATTGTGGAAGTAATCGAGGTAGATGAGGGTAAAAAAGTAAAATAAAGATGTAGACTTAAAAATAAATTAATAGTTTTTATTTATTATTTAAAGTTATTTTTTAGTTTAAGTTTTACCATTAAATTATTTTATCTAACATACTCTTAAAAGGGGCAATTGTGTTTTGGACCCAGTTGAGTCCAAAAATTAAGCTTTGGTCTATATAAGTTGCATAATTGATGAGGAGAATATAAAATATGAAGATGCCAATGTACCCTTCAAAACTATTTTCTACCATAATGTTTGACAAACTTTTTTATCTAATTTTTTTTTTAATAATTATTCTGAAAATTTATTATTTTTAGAAAACTAATTTTTAAAAATATATATCATTAAAAAAAAAATTGAAATATTTTTAGTTATTTTTTATATGCACAATTTTAAAAATATATATTTTCCAAGATGCTTGATTTTTAAATAATAATAATAATAATTTATTTTTATTTATTTTGGAAAAGGATGTATTTTTTTCCGAATCACTAAATTATATTAAATTTCATTGAGGTTTACAAAAGGAATAAAATTTAAATTTAATGTTTTTCTATTTTTTTATTTTCATAGTGAGCAAAGGTCATTTTTGGAAAGATAAAAAATTTATATCCTTCTTCTCAATTTTCATATTTTTTATAGGTCTTGGGCTTAAATAGTAAATTTATATAGACCAAAACTTAATTTTTGGGCCCAATTGGGTCCAAAATACAATTATACTTACTTAAAACTAATAGAGGCCATAATCATTATAAAATTAGAAATTCTACCCTTAAAAAATTTGTCAATTCAACGGAGAATATGTTTTGAAAATATGAAACTCAAAAACATTTACAAATCACTTTTCGGCCTAATCTCAATCCCTTCAACAATGAGACCGTTCTTCCAATGACCGGCTTTCACCTCCATCAAAGTGATCTCCAACTCCGTATCTTCACCTCCTTCGATAAAAAACTCACCTAGTTCTATCTCAAACCAACTATCTTCTCTCTTTTTTGGATATGGTAAGTCACTCCTTATAGAAGAAGTGGGTTCTTGATTTTCTTGTGATGAAAACAACTTCATCACATTGCTGTTCATCCAAGTTTTCACATCCTCAAGACCAAGAAGCGCCTTGCCGGGTTCTTGCGATGAATACAATTGAGTCAAATGATCATTAATCCAACTTCTTACATCTTCAATACTCACACATTCATATTCAAGGTCGTCATGTTCCGCCTGCTCTTCACTTCTATATCTAGCCAAATAAATTACTTTTGTAGTAGTTTCATTTCCAACAATTTCAATTGATGATTCAACTGGGACGTCTTCGAATCCATGGGAGCGTCCACCATGGAACACAAGATAAGCCGCATAGTTTGTTCTAGGAGACAACATGCAGGTGTTTATCTTACCCCTGATTTCAAACCAGCAAACTGCTTGAAGATATGCGACCTCTGGAAATCGAGACTCTGGTAAAGAAGTCCATTCCCAATAACCAGGAGTATCGCCCCATATTATTGTGAGCTCTCTTGAAGCTAACATATAGCATTTCTTTCCACTGCGCTTCTCAAGCCAAAAACTCTATATGATGAGAAAAAAATAGTTAATTTTTTTTTTTCTAAAAGTTTAAAAACGAAAATCAACAAGAACTATTATTGATGCCACCGTCTTCTTCAAGAACGAATAGCGTGCGTTTTTACCTTTTTGCCTTCGTCGATCAACAGAGGATAATCACAGAGAGTGAAGTAGAGCTTTTTCTTGGAGGAGAAATGGCGCCAGGACGAAGACTCCGATGACCGGGCGATGATCTCCCGATAATCGGCAGGCAGGAACCTCTCCCACAAAACATCCGACTCCGCCGCGGACAAGAACACCGACGCCACCGCCGACACTCTGCAGACGTCCCGGGGGCTGGTCAGCGCCAGAACATCCGCAATGCAACCCTCCGGCAGTGAGGAGAAACCATGCCCGGCGGTGCTATGCTTAGCAGAGCTGCCTTCCACATTCTTCCTCTCCATTTCTTTCAACTCTTATTCCTGCTTTTCTCATGTGGGAACGGTTTATATCGGTGAGAAAATCCAAGTTTTCTTCGAGGTTAAGTTTCTCTTTTTTTTTTTTTTTTTTCTCTTTTTTGGCCTATGACCTGGAAGAAGATCTGAGCAGTAAATTTAAAATCCAAAAATGAAAAAGCGATGGAATCTGAGTCAGATCCTATGCCCTTATGGTTCTGTGCTTTATGGGCATGGTCCTTTCTTTTCTCTTTCTCTTTCCCTTTCCCTTTTTTCTTTTCTTTCTTTTTTTTTTTTTTACTAATGGTTTTTTTTTTCTTTTTAATTTACATTTACTTAAAAAATGGTAATTATTAATATAAAATTATTTGATCATATTATTGCTCTCACGTGGTGTATGTTCGGACTTTTTTATCACATAGGTTGGGTGCCATGTGCTCAAATTGTGAAAATTATATTTATATATTACTATTTTACCATAATTTGTTGACACGAAATATTATGTTTGGATATAAAGAAGGGCTAGTAAAAAATAATAATAAATGCGATGGTGTAATTAACACTATTTTTCTTAAATACAATATAGCAAATCCACAAAAAGTAGTAACTTAAAATAACCTTTGGAAAAATGAGTTTTCTTAGGTACTTGGATCACCTAGTTGCTCTGCACGAGTAGGATGAATTTGGAAAAATGATAAATGAGTTTTGAATGAATTTGAAAAAATTTTTAAACTCGGATTAGGTTTAGATGAGTTTGAGTTTATAAATTTAATTATTAAACATATTTTAATTTAGTTTTTATTTTTGTTTTTCTCCCTTTTTTTTTAACACATAAATTTTTTTATAGGATAAGACATGCATGAAAATTCTCATATCATCCTAGTTCTAATTGGAATGATGTTCAGATGAGAGTGATCCATATCGAGTCTGCCCTCATCCCAATCCTACCTCATATTATCCCTAACACATACTATTTGGGGAGATTATGTGAACACAAGCTCTTTGGTCGTGATTAGATAATAAGCAACCTTAAATAAGGAAATGGACAACAATATTGTCCATCAAATAAGATATAATATAAATATTAAAAATGATAATGGAATTAGCATTCTACGTGTGAAATATAGTAAAACAATACAAAGTAGTACTTCTATATCACTTCTAGAAAGTATGTCAAAGTATGTCTGTATGTACAATCTAGTGACTCACTCTCTCATTGATAATGCCCATTTTGAAACAAAGACTAGAATAAAATATATTTACATAGCTTCCATTTTTCTTTAACTCATGTGAGATCTCACGCACCACCTCTGTAGAACTAGTCAGCTAGGCACACATCTCTTGTAGAAATAGCCAGACAAATCACATATTTGATTAAGGATCAGCTCCCATTGTTTCCCCTATAAATATATTCCATTTCAGACTAATGTTTTCATGATTTTTTAGAATACATCTCCACATTTAAAAGTAAATCATTACAACATTCACATGAGAGAGATCAAGTAAATGGTATATTGGGAAACTAGAAAGAAAGGGAAATGAAAGATAAAAATTTTATGAAGTGTTTTTAGTTTTTTTAATACTTGAAAGATAAAAATTTTTAAGTGTTAGAAAGAGTAAAAATACTTCCTAGAATTATTGCTAAATGCACTTTTTGTTCTTGACTTTAACCCCTTTTTGTAAGGTGTTTTACAATGATTCCAATCTTAGAGTGTATTTAATAATGATTTTAGGAAATGTTTGTAGTCTTTCTAATACTTAAAAATATAAAAATTTTCAAGTCTTAGAAAGAGTAGAAATACTTTTTAGAATTACTATCAAATACATTTTTTGTCCTTGAACTTAACCCATTTTTGTCAGGTATTTGACAATGATTCTAATCTTAGAGTGTGTTTGGCAATAATTGTGGGAAGTATTTATAATCTTTTTAATACTTCAAAGATAAAAATTTTCAAGTGTTAGAAAGAGTAAAAATACTTCTTAAAATTATTATCAAATGCACTTTTTGTCGTTGACCTTAGCTCATTTTTGCCGTGTTTGATAATGATTCTAATCTTACACTATTTTTTACAATGATTTTAGAAAATGTTTTGAATCTTTTTGATACTTAAAATAAAAATTGTCAAATATTGAAAGAGTAAAAATACTTCCTAGAATTACTACCAAATATAATTTTTGTCCTTAACCCTAACACGTTTTTGCTAGGTGTTGAGAAGATCTATATTTACTGTTAGTTTGTGCTAAACCTCCCTTCAGAACCAAGACTAGACAAAAATCTACGTAGATAACAAGCGAGCGACTTAAGATTAAGGGTTAAGATTAAAAACTCTATTTTAAAATAAGATTGGGGTATCATAAAACATTATTAAAAGTAGCTCAAGTAGTCAAAGAGTTTTTTCCTTATGCTTATACATGGTTTGGATCATTTATGTAAAATAATATCTTTATTAATTAGTTAGTAGATAGAGTTCTTACCAATACATTTGGCACAGTGAGGATAAACTGTAGAGTGAAAGCTGATTGATGGAGAGTCAAAATTACTATGGATGGTAGAAAGTTTGCATTGAGAAAAACAAGATAAAATGACATCTGTACAGCTGGTGAAGAATCTTTTGCTAAGACAAGTGTTGACAAGGAGATTCTTCATCAACTATATAAATGCTATCCCATCTTGTTTTTCTTATATATTCTCCACCATCTGTAGTTGAATCTGATTCTCCATATATGTTGGTTTGCCTTTTAGAAGATACTGGAAAAAGGAAAAAGAAAAAATATTAAAAAAATAATTTTCAATGTCATGGAAAAAGGTAAAAATAAAAAATACTAAGAATATTGAAAAAATATTATAAAAAAAAAAATCTTATAATTTTTCGTAGAAAAAAATGAGGAAAATTAAGAGAAAATGTGGATGATGTTTGGATTTGACTCAAATAATTCTCATTTCCATTTTTTTTTTTATCGGTTTTCGGAAAAGAAAGTAAAATTAATAAGGATGAAGGAAAAGAAAGAAAAGTAAAAAAATCTTACTTCGATTGAAAGTGCTCAACAAATGCAAAGGTTATATGGAGGAGAAATGGGAGGATAAGTTTCACAACACGATAAGATAAAATGAAATGTAGTGGTTAACCTTTTTTTTTTTTTGGGGTGGGGGGAGGGGGAGGGGGAGGGGAGGAAATTATCAGTAGGGTGGCTATGCGTGATCATTCCTCTTGAAGGTCATCATATTTACAAATTCTTGAAAGGTTATCAAGTAATGCTTTGAAAGGTTGACCATTTTAGAATTTCAATTATACATTTTTTGTCTTTTCCTTTTAAGGAGAATTATGTTTTGAGGTTAGTTGGGTTTGATAATTAGTCCAAGGTTCTCCTATTACCCATATTTAAACTTAAAATCCAATGAAAGAGTAGAAATTGAGATGAAACATATTTAAAAAATTCCTAAAATACCCTTGGCTATTGAATAGAAAAACTAACCGATCACCCTACCTTTCTCATTCTCTCTTCACTCTTTCACCTTCTCTCACCTATTTATTAGTGGGACTAATGATGAAAATATCGGTAATTATGGATATATCAATACTTCCATTTTACAGATATATTGGATATATTAACAAATATTTTGACACAAAATATCGATGGACTTAAAATTGATTAGAACTTATAAAAATGTAAGAAAAAACTTTTAAAAATAAAATTTGAAGTATAATAGATATTTTAAAGTTGTTTTGTTCAAGAAATTGATACATGTATGATATAATTTATCAAATTTTTGATAATAATATAGTATGAGTCGATAAAAAATATGAATCTTATAAGTGTACATTTATTATTAAATTATATCAAATATTATTCAATAATAATATTGTGATATTTGATTATAATATGTCTAATTTAAAAATATATTTAATATTAAAATTATAATCCATTTAATTCAATTGTATTAAATGATAAAAAATAAATGATGATATATGTATCATTTTTTATATTTAATTAATATATTAATGATATGAAAAACACTATGAAGAAAATTATGATGATAATTTTTATATTTTTGGTAATCAATTAAATGAAAATTTTGCATTTAATTATAAAATATCAAGCTTGCCCTAGTGGTTGACTTTGTGGCTTGATGAACCTTTTGGCTGGATCAATTCCCCTCAGTAGTAGAAAAAATTCTAGATAAATCATTGAAATATCAAGGTACTGATATTTCTCTCTTATATATCGTGTCGAGATCCACCAAACTTCGATATTTGGCTATATATCACTTAAATATCATGATATTTTAATCACTAAGTGGGACCAAGTTGAATGATTTCTCAATCATTTTTTTCTCAAATAAATTGAACATGAGAGATAAATGGTTAAAAATTATTATTGTCAAATGCATTTTTGAAGTAAATAACTTTTAAATACCTCATTAAATATTATTCTTTGTTTCAAACTTACATTATTTTTCATATATATTAAAGAATTTTTAAATACCTCCTAAAATATTAGTATTCTTTGTTTGTTCTAACTTGCAAATCAGACATCATTAAATATTTTTTTTGTTTCATACTTACAAAATAATAAATATGTTGTACATTATTTCTCATATATATTAAACAATTTTTAAATACCTCATATCATTTTTTTTTCTAACTTGCAAATTAGACACATAGTGTTTATTATTTCTCATATTATTTTGAAAATAATGTAAACACTCACATGATATATATAATATTTAATCAAGAAGACAATATTTCTAAGACAAATTTGCCACCCTTCCAATAATTTTACGAGTGTAAATAGGGTAATTGGTAGAATTAAAGTCTTCAAGATATTCAAAATTTCTCCATTCCAAAATCACCTAATTGCTCCCCACACTAATCCTAAATATTTTAAAATAAAGATTTAAATATTTAAAACCATTAAAATAAATATTTTCTTATTAAAACATTTTTTTAAAAGTAATAATATAAAAATCATGAAATATTCAAAACTATAATTACAACAAATATTTTAAATTTTAAAACTAATTTCATAATTTAAATTAATGATTTAAAAAAATAAAAATGTTACAAAAATAATTTTTGTTTATTTTTAATTCCATTTAAATATGATTTTTTTAATCTCTATTGCTAATAGTGAAATTATGTTTATAAGGGCAAAATAGCAAAAATATATATATTTCACTTTAGTTTACTTATAATGAACAATTCAAACATGATTAATTTTAAATTATTTTCTATGTGTTAATTTTGGTAGGGAAGGTCTTAATGACATAGTTTGGTAAAAAAAAAAAATCGATCGATAATCGTCCTAATGTCAAGTTCAAGTTGTTTAAAAATAGTACAAAACTTATTAGGAGGTTTGTTCACCCTTATACACTTCACACATTTCCCTTGTATAATTAGTGTAATACCCTTGTACAGTGGTGCAAATTCCATATCCCTCCTAAGTTATATGTCTATAAAGGTGTGTTAACCATGTTTTCAATGGTATGGTTGAGTAAAGGGTGAATGACTTAGGGTCAATTTTTTTCACTCAAACATCATTATCGGGAAAAGTATTAAAATTTTCATGTGGGAGTTAAATAAAGTGCATGATATGGGTGTACAATCCTTGGGTGACAAGGAAAATAAAGGAGTGGTTTAGAATTGATTGAAATATTTCACAAAATGGTAGCCTTGTACACCCTTGTATACTTAGTATATTTCCCTTGTACAATTAGTGTAATTCTCTTTTGCAGTTAATGTAATACACTTGTACAGTGGCACAAATTCCATATCCCTCCTAAGTTATGTGTCTGCGTAGGTGTGCTAACCATGTTTCTAATGGTTTGATTAAGAAAATAATGGATGACTTACAGTCAAAAAATTTTCCCCAAACATTATTATTAGGGAAAGTATTGGAATTTTCATATGAGAATTAAATAAAATGTATGACATGGGTGTACAATCCATGGGTAACAAGGAAAATAAAGGAGTAGTTTGAAATCAATTGAAACTTTCATAAAGGGTAGCCTTGTATACCCTTGTACACTTAGTACATTTCCTTTGTACGGTTAGTGTAATACCTGTTTACCCAAGAGTTCTCCTAATTGTGTTTTGATGATAACAAACCATGGTTAAGTTGCTAATCATTTTGAATTAAAAAGAATTTCAGGTGTTAGTTTGAAAATTCATCAAATGACCTAATGGATGCAAGACCAAGACAATTGGAAGACTCTTTAATCATAAGTAACATATGTAAGATGAATGCATGAGTGCACTTAGGATTTTCATATCTTTTCATGCATCTTTAAAAACTCGATTTATGCAGTAAATTTATATTTCCATTAAAACCCGAGTTTTATTAAATGAACCTTAGGCAAATTGTTTCAAAATTGGCATACTCATTGACCTAAAGACTTTGCCTAAGTGTTAGAAGTGAAAAGAACAAAAAAAAAAAAAAAGGTTTTAGGGAGAATAATGGTGAACCAGTCAAGACACTAGTAAATTGGTTCAATCGGTTAGGTTACCAGTTGACCGTTTATACCTTCTCAGTCAATTTTCAATCAAGATATGTAAAAATATTCTCTCTTTTCTAGTAGCATTGCATTCCTAGTCGATGACTATGCCATCCCGGACGAGGTCCGATCGAGGTCTGATCGAGGCCCAATCAAGGCCTAACGATCACCTACCATGCATTTATTATCTAATAGCTAGTCAACTCATCGACCCCTAACTCAACCGATCAAGGTTACCTTTTGGCATTTTGGCTCCCGATGCTAGAAATCTATAAATTGAGAGCTCCACTTCATTTATGAGCAAGAAAACACCTACATTTATTTGTTTACCTACTTGTTTTTCACTCAAAATCTCTTATTCTTTCCTTGCTGCATTAAATCTCTATTTGCATATTCCTTAGTACACTTTTGTGATTCTTCATAGCATTTAAGTTGTATTTGAGCCCTTGTTGAGAGATTTAAACTTGTTATTTGAGTGTTAAAAGCTTCAAGTGAGCAAAGATTTGAAGGGATTGTGTAAGAACCCATTGGAGTTTGAATTCAAGTGTAACGGTGTTGGAAGCTTGGTTGAAGCTTCAAGTACAGTGGAATCCTCACTTGGTTAGGAGCTTGAGGAGAGTAGACATAGGCAAGGGGTTCCGAACCACTATAAAATTTGAATTTGCTTTCTCTAACTTTACCTTTTTATATCTATACTTCTTTTGCTTGAATTTATTGTGTTTTTAAAAGAATTTTTAAAACCAAATTCACCACCCTCTTAGGTGTTTTCCTTATTAAGATTAGCCTTTATTTTCTCAATACCGTTGTACAATGACAAAAATTCCATATCCCTCCTAAGTTATGCGTCCATGTAAGTGTATTAACTATGTTTTTAATGGTTTGGTTAAAAAAATGGTGGATAACTTAGGATCAAATTTTTTTCCTTAAACATCATTCCTAGGGAAAATATTGGAATTTCCATATAGGAGTTAAATAAAGTGCATGACATGAGTATGCAATCTATAGGTGACAAGGAAATAAAAGAGTGGTTCAAAATCGATTGAAATCTTTTACAAATGGTAGCCTTGTACACCTCTTGTATAGTTAGTGAATACCCTTGTATAATGATTCAAATTTCATGTCCTTGTAGTGAATGTGTGTCTATAGGTGTAATAAACATGATTCCGGTAGTTTGGTTGAGAAAAGGACGAAAAACTTAAATCCGATTTTTTTTTTTTTTTTTTTTTTGTGAAAAAATATATAATTGGTCAATTCCTTTATTTAATTGTGAACATATTATATTTTTTATTTTATTATTAAAATAACTAATAGAAAAAATAACAAAGAATAATTGATAAATAAAATTTATTGCTTTTTATTATTTTCATATAAAAAAATAGTATTAAACAAGGTTTTCAATTTTCGTTTTTAAAAATAGTTCTTGTTTTTTAATTAAACGACAATATAGAAAATAAAAATTATTTTTAAAAAATAAAAAATAAAATGAAAACCAGAAAAATATTTTTAAATCAAACTTAAACATAATCTATATGATTTTTTACTTTTTTTCATTTGAAATGAGTAAATATACCATTTAACCCTTTTATATAAGAAAAATTCAATCTTTGCTATACTATGTATTGATATAATTCACTTCTAAAATTAGGTCATACGAAAACATTTTAATTGGATATTTAAAATAAAAACTCTTCATCCATCCTCTTTCTTTATTTTTCTTTTTCTTATTTTGATAAATTTTCAATTAATTCAAATCATTGAAAAAAAATCCTTAGTAAACAAATTTGCAACATTTCATATAACTTGTTACCAAAAGTCATGTTCAAAAAAATTATTAAAATAAGGAAGGAAGAAGATTAAAAGAAAATTTAAAGTTTTCATTTTATGATAGTGAAAAAAAACTTTAAAATACTTTTTAGTATAAAAGAAAAGAAAATAGTGAATATATTTATTTTAAATAGTATTTTAATCATTAAATTATTTACTTCTAAAATGTAAAAGATAATTTCTATTTATTTAAATTAACATTTTTTAAGAAAGTATTTTCCAAAATAGTTTTTGAATCATTAATATAATTTTTATCTATTTATAATTTAAAAATAGAAAAATAATGTTGATTTTTTTAATTATTTATAAAAAAAAGTTTTAAAAAACAATGAAAATCCAAAAATTGTTAAATAAGGGAGAATTAGCTAGTAATGGCATGTGAAGAGTGGTGGAATAAACACAAAAATGAGTTAAAGAGGTATTTTCATCCATTACTATGTTATATCCTTGTAATCAATTTTGGGTGATAGGAAGAGCTTAGATCAGTTATTAAGCCCAACTAGGCTGAAAACACAATTCTCCTTAGAAAATTTGTATTGAGAAAACAAGATAGAATGACATCTACACAGCTGGTGGAGAATCTTTTGCTAATACAAGTGTTGACAAGGGGATTCTTCGTCAACTACATAAATGTTATCCCATCTTGTTTTTCTAATATATTCTGCACCATATGTAGTTGAATATGATTCTCCATATACGTTTGCTTTTAAGTAGATACTGAAAAAATATATATATATATTTTCAATGTTATGGAAAAAAAAGGTGAAAATAAAAAATACTAAGAATATTAAAAAAATATTTTTTAAAAAAATTATTCTAATTTTTCTTAAATAAAGATGAGGAAAGTTAAGAGAAAATGCATTCCTTAGATGATGTTTGGATTTGACTCAAATAATTCAGATTTCCTTTTTTTTTTTTTTTTTTTCTTTGTTTCCAGTAAAGAAAATAAAATTATAGAGGATGAAGGAAAAGAAAGAAAAACTTAAGTAAAAATTCTTACTTTGATTGAAAGTGCTCAACAAATACAAAGGTTGAATTAAACTATTTCAGAATTGTAGGTATATGTGGAGGAGTAAAGGGGGGATAGGTTGAATTAAACACGGAAAGATAAAGTGACATGTGGTGGTCAACCATCTTTTTTTTTTTGGGAAAATTATCATTGGGAAAATTATGAAGAAGGTGGGCTATGCGTGACAATTCCGCTTAAAGGACTTCATATTTACAAACTCGCAAAATTCTCAAGTAATGATTTGAAAGGCTCACCATTTTAGAATTCCAATTATACCCTTCTAGCCTTTTCCTTTTATTCCCTCTAACTTTACCTTTTCTTTCTTTTTGTACTTTTTTATGCATGATTATTATTAACTATTAATATTATTATTTATAATATTAGTATTTTAAATTATTCATGTTATTATTAACATAATTTCTATTAATATTATGACTAATTTTACCTTATCATTCATATTTTTAACATTATATTAAAAATAATATTATTATATTTTTATTATTACTACTACAAAAAACCCTAGAAGATAATTTCTATTTTTTTTTTAATTCTTAAGGCTTGTAAGCTTTATTAAATTTAATTTTTTTTTTTTTGGCATTTTATGCTTTATATGCTATACTAAGACTAATTAAATTATTATTGTTATTGTTATTGTTATTATTATTAACATCTCATTAATATTATCATATATGATATTAGTTTTTATAGTATTAATTTTATTATCAATATTATTAAGTGAATTGACATTATATCCAAGTTATAATTATGACAAAAATACATTGATCTTATAACATTAATATTTTAAATATATAATTGTGGACCAGTGTTTTTCACGTGCGTTCTTACTCGAATGACGAGACTTACTTTTTATTTGATGAAAAATTAATTTTTTGAAAAAGACTATGAGTCGTCACTGATTTTAGTTTTTTTTAAGGGAAAAAAAAAAAGAAAAAA
Source organism: Vitis rotundifolia (assembly GCA_030254885.1). Taxonomy (NCBI): domain Eukaryota; kingdom Viridiplantae; phylum Streptophyta; class Magnoliopsida; order Vitales; family Vitaceae; genus Vitis; species Vitis rotundifolia. Next base: position 15,539,296 of record CM058154.1, on the reverse strand, counting down.
AAACACTATGTGAGTCGTTATTTGGAAAAGATATGTCTACAAAAATCGAGTCTAGATTCAGGGGTCAGGTTACCTATTGGGAAGGTATGATGGTGAGTTATAGTACCCCTCTAAGCCTGTATACATACGTCTATGCTAAACGAATGAAGTACACTGTGACAATTAATTAATTAATCACAGATACCGAAAAAAATAATCATGCAAATATGTACAAGTCATGATAAAAATCAAATTACAAGAACGTACAAGATAAATGGCAAGGGAATTATACAAATCAATTCATTAAACTAAATAAAAATAATTCAAAAATTAGTTTTTCAAGAAATTTCAAAGAATTTTATTAAAAACAATCTCAAATGAATGATTTCGATTTATTTATTTACAAAACAAAATCAATTTATTTTCAATGATTTAATTTTAATTATATTCGATTTTTATTTTCAAGAAAGTCATTTGCACTCATTGTTATTACAAAAATTTATTACAAAATTTTAATTTGGCAATAAAAATGATTTTGAACTGTTTTTACTAGAAAAAGAATGAATTTTTACAACTTTATTTACAAGAGTATTTTAATTTTATTTCTATTTACAAATAAATTAATTTCTTTACAAACTTTATTTATGAAAATATTTTTAATCCAATTTTATTATGAAAATGATTTTTACAACCTTAGCTTGCAAAAATAACTCTCATCCTATTTTCATTAAAACGTTATTTAAGACCTTCATTTACAAAAATTACTTTTAATCCTATTCTAATGAAGAAAATAGAATTTATTTTTAAAAAAACATTTTTTTGGACAAGTTTATTGAAAAAATAATCTTTTGGGAAATTTTATTAAAAGCCAACTTTTTAAACAATTTTTATTAAACAAATAAATTTTTGGAAAATTATTATTAAAAATAATTTTTCAAATTTTGTTAAAAAGAATTTTTTATTTATTTTTCTAAAAGCATTTTTTCTAATTTTTTTTATTAAAAAAATAACTTTCTTTTATTAAAAAGAATATTTTAAAATTGTTATTTTATTAAAACATATTTACTGAATTGTTCCTCTTATTTAAATAAATTTTTTGATTTGTTCGATATTCAATTCTACACACAATGAGTAAACATATACAATCGAGTAATTATAAGAACTAATGGAAATAAAATCAAATAGAAGTGAGAAATAAAACGTGTACCCCAACAAGTTTACAACAAATTACTTAAGGAGGTCAATGAGAATTAAAGATTAACAAATCCAAAACCAATTAAACCTCTAACAACTCTTTCAAAAATCATATAATATACGAATTATACTATTCATATAGAATTTGGTCAAACTTCCAATATTTATTTACTTAAGAATTTATCTCTACAAGACCCTCCACTTCAAATACAAATTTAAATAGTGTCAATTTTGCTCCAAATATTCCTATTCATGTTTATCGACAACAAGAATATCCCTTCTATGTCCCTTACTTATTTCGATGTGTCCTTCTCAAGTTAATATTATTCATAAAAGAAATTATAAGAAAATTCTTTTTGAGCTTAATGTTGAATGGATTAAATTAGATTATTTCTCCCCTTACAATGATTCTAGAGGAGCCTATTTCAAAACATTGCCACCTCAAGTTAGAAATGCTTTAAGGAAACAATATGAAAATTGCATGAAACAAAAGAAAATGACAATCCCTTTTTTCCATTGGTTTTTCAAACTTAGGAAACAACTTATATAATATATGGAAAGATTTACAAATAATAATTGAAGGAAAAATTTCGGAAGAAGAGGAAGGCAGTTGTTCAAACCCTAAAGAAATAAAAGAACCAAGAGGCCCTGAAAAAGAAACAAAAGAACCAATAAATCCTGAAAAAACAACCATACAAACAATAGAACAAGTAAATACTGCAAATAAAGTTAAATCTATTATTTTTCCGACAACAATTAAATTAAAAAACCATAGAACTAGAGGTAGACACGATGTTAGATACTGGAGCAAGTAAAAACCTTTTATTTGAAACCTTAGTACCTTAGGAGGACCAGCAAACATTAGTTCAACTAGTTGAATTAGTTCAATATAATCAACAAAAAATATTACTAACCAAGTATATTTCAAACGTACCAATTATAATTAATAACATAACCTTAGCACTACCTCAAACTTATCTTGTACCTAATATAAGTTTATACCCTTTTATTTTAGGCTTAAATTTTGTACATTATTTACAAGGAGGGATAACAATACAAAATAACCAAGTCAGTTTTCATCCTAAAACCACAACAATTGTTTATACAAACATGGAAAATGTATTAAATAAAAATCAAAATGTAACCTCCCATCAAATTAACAAAATAGAAGCACAAAAGGATAGCATAACTAATGATTACTCAGAACAATTAAGAAATGCAGATAGATTAAAAAACCTTATATTAGAAGTAGAAAAAATAGGAATCATAGGAGAAGATCCACAAAAACATTGGAATAAAAATAAAATAACCTATAAAATACCAATTAAAAATCCAGATTTAATAATAAAAACTGCAGATATAGCATGTGACCTTATAGATACAAAAGAATTTAAAATTCAGATAGAAGAACTATTGCAAAATAACCTTATAAACCAAGTTTCAGTCCCTATAGATCCTCAGCCTTTTTAGTTAGAAACCATAATAAAGAAAAACGAGGAAAAGCTAGGATGGTTATAAATTATAAAAGATTAAATGATAATACATATGATGATGCTTATAAAATTCCAAATAAAGATTCTTTAATTAATTCTATTCAAGGATGTAAATACTTTTCTCAATTAGATTGTAAAAGTGGATTTTGGCAAATTAGACTAGAAGAAGATAGTAAACCATGGACAACGTTTTCATGTCCTTGTGGATTATATGAATGGAATGTAATGCCATTTGGACTAAAAAATGCTCCTCAGATATTCCAACGAATGATGGATAGTATTTTTGGTAAATATTCTTTTGTTCTTGTATATATTGATGATATTCTTGTTTTTTCATATACCCTTCAGGAATACATAAACATTTGGAATTTATTTTTGAAAAACTAATTAGTCATGGATTAATAGTAAGTAAAAAGAAACTAAAATTATTTGAAACCCAAATAGAATTTTTAGGATTAGAATTAGAGGATGGACAAATAAAATTGCAAGACCATATAATACAAAAAATAAATAATTTTCCAGACAAACTCGAAGACTTAAAAACCCTTCAAAGTTTTTTAGGATTATTAAATTATGCTAGGCCATATATTAAAAACCTTAGTAGATTAGCTAGACCCCTTTATAGTAAAACAAAAAACACAGGACAGAGATATTTTAACCAAAAAGATGTTAAACTTGTACAGAAAATAAAGGAACTTATGAAACATCTCCCAACCTTACATTTATACTTAGAAAATGAATATAAAATAGTTCAAACTGATGCTAGCCAAACAGGATGGGGAGGTATACTTTTACTAGTAACCAATATAGGAGAAGAAAAACTTTGTAGATATTGCAGTGGAACTTTTAATGATTATCAAAAGAACATTAGTTCTACAGACTTAGAAATTGAAGCAATAATATTAGTCTTAGAAAAATTTCAATTATTTTTGAACCAAGAACAATTTACTTTAAGAACCGAATGTGAAAATATTAAAAAATTCTTTGAAAATAAAAATTCTTCAAAATTGTCCACCAAAAGATGGATAAAGTTTCAAAACTCTTTAATTGGTTTTAAACCTAAATTTGAACATATTAAAGGAAAAGATAATATATTAGCAGATTGGTTAAGTAGACAAATAATTAATAATGTTAATAATGCTGATAATACTAACGATTGGCTTTATGTTATAGGAACATGGCTCAAAGAAAACCCACAAAAGTTAGAACCTTTCAATATGGAACCATATGTCTGAACAAAGTATTGAATCCAAATTTGAGATTTAACTCTTTATTTTCTCAAAACCTTTTTGAAGAGCATAAAGTTATTGTAGATAATTTTTGGTCTCTAAAACCGCAGAGTTTTCCAAACCGAAATTTAGAGTATGCTTATGGAAAAATCGTGTCAGCCTTAGCCCAACATTTGCAAAAATTTCAAGACCAATTGATTGCTTTAGAAACCCAAAAATTTCAAAACCTCAAAATCCAAGAAAAGCAGGAAAAACTGATAGAAGATTTGAAAACCAACACAATGTCAACCAGTCAAACCAGTTGTTCGAATAGTCAACCTGAAGTGCTTAGTTTAATTAAGAAATCAACTCTTCTGTCTGAAGAATCTGAAAAACTTGTTGTTAAAAACCTTATTAGAGTTGATAACTACTATAACTTTCTTCGTCCAGGTTGTCCCAAAATAGTGCGTCATCGCCGAGGTAAGAAGATGGTTCTGGTATATCTACATCAAGTTCGGTTATGAAATTATTGGTTTTATAAAGTTGTTCTATTATTTGTTCATTTGTATAGTTTTTGCACATTATATCAACAAAGTTTTCATGATCTACCTGTTCTTCTAGTAACGTTGGGTTACTAAATTCTTCTAACATTATATTAACTAACTCTGAGTTTTTGTATAGGTTTTCTATTGTTTCAATGTTTAGTAAAATATCTTCTTGTATAACATTTATAGTTTCTATCTCACTATCTAACTCTACCTCTACATTTACAGTTTTATAATTTCCAAAAGTTATACTTGCACTTCCATCTTGGTTTTCATATAAACTACTAGATGTTGGATATTTTATTACTGGTTTGTTTATTTGAGGTAATTCCCACTCTCGTCCTAATAAATAATCAATATTTATAGGTTTTGCCTCTATCATATTTACAGCTTTAGGTTATATTTTTTGAAGATCGGCTATTTTAAAAATTTAAGCAATAAATTCAAAATTTTAAAACATCACTTCGTGTCAAAGTAAAACCCTCCTTTTGACCAGATAGAGTCTCCCTAATACGCCAATTTTCTGGCAAAAATGGGTTATAGGTCAAGGGTTAAGACTAAAGACTCTAGTTTTAAAACGTGATTTTATGGCCAAAATTCTCTAAATAACCGATTTTTTTTTTTATATGGACGGGAACACTATATATAACAAGGATCCATGTGCATTACAGATATTAACTAGTCAAGAAAACTAAAATAATTCAAACAAATTTCATTTCCCTACTTTACCGTTTTAGCTCTTTACCCCCAAAGGGTAACAAAAATACACATAATAAGATAAATTGTGAATGAAAACAGAATTTAAAAGAAAATTCTTACTTTGCTATTGCTGAAAAATTTACAAAGCTTGAGAATACAGACACCTTTTTCTACACACTCTCAGATGCCACTTTTCTACTCCACTTTTCTTCTTTTATTACACTTTCTTTTATAGACAAGGCATTTATGAGTGACAGGTGAGCATTTACAATGGTAGGTGAATCAAGTAGGTGGACGGTAGGAAAATATTTACAAACTTTGCAGAGGTTTGGTTCAAAATAATTACAAAAGTACAAAGGTTGGAAAAGTCTTCTGGGACTTTAAAAGTCTTCTGAGACTTTTTTATTCTTCCATTACTTCCTTCTCTTTCTTCTTGTCCTTTTTTTTTATCTTTTTCTCTTCTTTTTTTTCTATGCATAATACGTGGCCTACTGATGGTTTTACTGCTTTTGAACTTGTACTGCTTCATTGAATTTTTGTGCTTGAAGATGTATTTACTGCTTCATTGTCATCATTGCTGACATCATCTTTCCAATGCATTTTGCAGATTATGATAACTTTCTTCATCTAGGTTGTCCCAAAATAGTGCGTCATCGCTGAGGTAAGAAGATAGTTCTGGTATATCTACATCAAGTTCGGTTATGAAATCTTGTTCTTCAGATGTAATAACAGGTTTTGGAACAATTATGTGTTTTAAAGGTTCATTCCTCCATATAGACATGTTTCCGGTTTCACCGATAAGATAAATATTTTATTCTGGGTTGGTCTAAGATCATAGATTTGGAAAGCTCTAAAGCGAGTAAAAAATTCTAGAAATTCATTTGAATAGGTCATTTCCCATTCTGGTTCTTGTTGAGGGATGAGTGGTTCTTTATTGTGTTTTATATATACATGGTGATAGGCTGGTACTACCGATCCATCGGTTTGAAACAAAGGCGGAATGGTTTCAAAAGAAATGTCTATATGTTTTTTGGTTCTAAAAAGATAGGTTAAAATATCTTTCAATTTTTCTGGGAAATGTTCAGGGATCTGAGATACATGGTTCATAAAGACATTTTTTAAAATTCCCTATTCCATGAATTGGGGTACTAAATCAAAGATTTCTTTATTTAAAATAGACATATTCACATAGGCTAAATATATAACAAAGAAAAATTCAAGGTCATGATATGCCATATACCTTGTTTTTATCCCGAGATTTTTGGTTCTAAAATGTTTATACAAAAGTTCTTGATTTTTAAACACTTTGTTATATTGGGTTTGCAGAAAAAAGGTTTCAACTAAAGAGTAGTTATCAACTCCAATAAGGTTTTTAACAAGAAGTTTTTCATATTGTTCAGACAGAAGAGCTGATTTCTTAATTAAACTAAGCACTTCAGGTTGACTATTCGAACAACTGGTTTGACTGGTTGACACTGTGCTGGTTTTCAAATCTTCTATCAGTTTTTCCTACTTTTCTTGGATTTTAAGGTTTTGAAATTTTTGGGTTTCTAAAGCAATCAGTTGGTCTTGAAGGTTTTGCAAATGTTGGGCTAAGGTTGAAACGATTTTTCCATAAGCATACTCTAAATTTTGGTTTGGAAAATTCTGCGGTTTTAGAGACCAAAAATTATCTACAATAACTTTATGCTCTTCAAAAAGGTTTTGAGAAAATAAAGAGTTAAATCTCAAATTTGGATTCAACACTTCATTCAGACATATGGTTCCATATTGAAAGGTTCTAGCTTTTGTGGGTTTTCTTTGAGCCATGTTCCTGTAACATAAAGTCAATCGTTAGTATTATCAGCATTATTAAGATTATTAATTATTGCCTACTTAACTAATTTGCTAATATATTATCTTTTCCTTTAATATGTTCAAATTTAGGTTTAAACCCAATTAAAGAGTTTTGAAACTTTATCCATCTTTTGGTGGACAATTTTGAAGAATTTTTATTTTCAAAGAATTTTTTAATATTCTCACAATCGGTTCTTAAAGTAAATTGTTCTTGGTTCAAAAATAATTGAAATTTTTCTAAGACTATAATTATTGCTTCGATTTCTAAGTCTATAGAACTAAGATTCTTTTGATAATCATTAAAAGTTTCACTGCAATATCTACAAAGTTTTTCTTCTCCTATATTAGTTACTACTAAAAGTATTCCTCCCCATCCTGTTTGGCTAGCATCAGTTTGGACTATTTTATGTTCACTTTCTAAGGGTAAATGTAAGGTTGGGAGATGCTTCCCAAGTTCCTTTATTTTTTGTACAAGTTTAATATCTTCTTGGTTAAAATATCTCTGTCCTGTATTTTTGGTTTTGCTATAAAGGGGTCCAGCTAATCTACTAAGGTTTTTAATATATGACTTAGCATAATTTAATAATCCTAAAAAACTTTGAAGGGTTTTTAAGTCTTCAAGTTTGTCTGGAAAATTATTTATTTTTTGTACTATATGATCTTGCAATTTTATTTGTCCATCCTCTAATTCTAATCCTAAAAATTCTATTTGGGTTTTAAATAATTTTAGTTTCTTTTTACTTACTATTAATCCATGACTAATTAGTTTTTCAAAAATAAATTCCAAATGCTTTATGTGTTCCTGAAGAGTGTATGAAAAAAATAAGAATGTCATCAATATATACAAGAACAAAAGAATATTTACCAAAAATATCATTCATCATTCGTTGGAATATCTGAGGAGCATTTTTTAGTCCAAATGGCATTACATTCCATTCATATAATCCACACGAACATGAAAACGCTGTCCATGGTTTACTATCTTCTTCTAATCTAATTTGCCAAAATCCACTTTTACAATCTAGCTGAGAAAAATATTTACATCCTTGAATAGAATTAATTAAAGAATCTTTATTTGGAATTTTATAAGCATCATCATATGTGTTATCATTTAATCTTTTATAATTAATTACCATCCTAGCTTTTCCTTGTTTTTCTTCATTATGGTTTCTGACTAAAAAGGCTGAGGATCTATGAGAACTAAAACTTGGTGTTATGAGGTAATTTTGCAATAGTTCTTCTATTTGAATTTTAAATTCCCTTGTATCTATAAGGTTACACGCTATATCTGTAGTTTTTATTGTTAAATCTGGATTTTTAATTGGTATTTTACAGGTTGTTTTATTTTTATTCCAATGTTTTTGTGGATCTTCTCCTATAATTCCTGTTTTTTCTGCTTCTAATATAAGGTTTTTTAATCTATCTGCATTTCTTAATTGTTCTGAGTAATCATTTATTATGCTATCCTTTTGTGCTTCTATTTTGTTAATTTGATGAGAAGTTACATTTTGATTTTTATCTAATACATTTTCCATGTTTGTATACACAATTGTTGTGGTTTTAGGATGAAAACTGACTTGGTTATTTTGTATTGTTATTCCTCCTTGTAAAGAATGTACAAAATTTAAACCTAAAATAAAAGGGTATAAACTTATATTGGGTACAAGGTAAGTTTGGGGTAATGCTAAGGTTATATTATTAATTATAATTGGTACGTTTGAAATATACTTGGTTAGTAATATTTTTTGTTGATTGTACTGAACTAATTCAACTGGTTGAACTAATATTTGTTGATCTTCCTGAGGTACTAGGGTTTCAAATAAAAGGTTTTTACTAGCTCCAGTATCTAACATCGCGTTTACCTCTAGTTCTATGGTTTTTAATTTAATTGTTGTTGGAAAAATAATAGATTTAACTTTATTTGCACTATTTACTTGTTCTATTGTTTGTATGGTTGTTTTTTCAGGATTTATTGGTTCTTTTATTTTCTTTTCAGGGTCTTTTGGTTCCTTTATTTCTTTAGGGTTTGAACAACTACCTTCCTCTTTTTCTAAAATTTCTCCTTTAATTATTAAGTGTAAATCTTTCCATATATTATAAGGTTTTATTTTACTTTCTAACGGTTGTACAAGGTTTTCTAGATTTAAAGGGGTTTTCTTAGGTTCATCTTCTTCTTTTTCAATAATCATACAAATTTCTTTCTTTTCAGTTTCACTATCGTCTATACTATACACACTTGAGTTTTCACTTTCAAAGTCTAATTCACTAATAAGTTCTTCTTCTTCACTATCTACATGATACTCATTTATAAGGTTTATTTTTACTTGGGTTTTTCTATTTCGTTCATTTAGTGGTTTTTTAAGTTCAGGACATTCAGGTCTTATATGGCCTTCCTGCCCACACAAATAACATTTACACTGTCTTTTTCCTTCTGTACGTCTTTTTCTTTTTATCCAAAACTTTCCAGGTTTCTTATATTTCGTTTGATATGGTCGTTTTTTATAAAAGGTTCGTGATTTTCTTCTAAAAAATTTATTATATTTCTTAGGTTTTCTAAACTTATATTCTCTACATCCTATGTCTAAATTTTCTCCTATATGTAATTTTCTACAAAGTTGTTGATTTATGTCTTGTTTCTTTATTTGGCTTCTTTCTCCTATACTTACACATTCTCTTTCTAACCAATTTTTTACAAATTCTATTCTAGCCCCTATATAAGGAGAGTTTTTATATTCCGAGGTTGTAAATTCATTCCATAGTTTAAGTCCTACGGGTCCTTGTATTTTTAATAGATATTTATTTAAATATTCAGGGGTTCGATCTACTCTAGCAAGAATTGCATATTTCCTAAATTTTTGTTCATATTCCCTTACATACGAAAGGTTACAGAACTTCAATTGTTCTAACTTATGGAGATATGTTGTGAGTTCTTTTACATCTTCTTGAGTTGTTCCTAAAAAATAAAGTTTTATTAAATTTATAAATACAGATATGCTAAAATTATTTCTAACTTCTTGAAAATAACTACTGTTTTCTTGTTCCATGTTTCTAAAATATTGTAATGTGGTTCCTCTAAGGGTGCTTTTACAAAATTCATAAATTTCTTGTTGGTTTTCAAATGATACTACTACTCCGGCTGAGTTTAAGGATTGTTCCCAATTTTCTATGGTTTTCCTAAGATCCTGTGCACTATCTATATCTAATATTGTTCCGTATTCATATATTGGTTGTAAGGAACTAGAAGGTTCTGTTTCACACTCTATGTTACTCTGGTTAATATTTCTCTGGTTTTCTTCCTGAATTTGCTTCCTATAATCTTGCAGTACTTCGTTTGTTAATTTTAATTGTTTTTCTACTAGTAATTTTAACTGTTTTACCTCTTGGGTTTGTAGATGAGGGTTCATTAGTTTCTAATGAGAAGAACTAGCATATAAATTATCAATATAATATCTTATAATTTCTCTTTTAATTATGGTTTCTGTAGCAAAAAGTTTGTCAAAAGCTTCTTGTATAGCTACTTCATATTCATTCAAATATTTAAGAGAGGTTAGATTTTTTATATCAGTGGTTAAGGTTTTTACAATAGTTCTTATAGCATGCAATTTATCACAAGTTTCTCTAAATTCTTTACGTTGAGTATACAACCTATTATTAAGTTCTTTTACACGATCATAATCTAAATTATATATACCAGGAGGATAAGGAATAAAAGACATTAGTGCATATCAAAAAAGCAGATTAAATAAAGATGCAAATAAATTAAACAAATATAGTCCAACTTTAAATGGGGTAAGGTAAAGTTCGGTACTCTGAAAATTAAATTGAATCTATAGTTTCCTTTTCTAATTAATATTCTGCAATTCACATAGCTCTGATACCAACTTTTCCCAGCACTTAACTTTTTAACTTTTTCCCACGTTACTTTTTCTATAGGTCTTTAAGCCATCAGGTTTTTAAATCATCAGTTTCAACAAAAATTAAATAAATGGTCAAAGAGGTTTTAAGACAAAGGGAAATCACCGTTCTTTCAAGATGTAAAATTTTTTCTTAAGTCTGAACGCATTTATTATGCCTATTATTTTAATATAAAAACTTTCAAATATAGTGTGAAACCTACTTATTACATAATACTATATTATTTAAGTAAACCAAAATCTTCAGCATAGTGTAAAAACATTTATTATATGAATGATATATCTTTTGAAGATCGGTTATTTCAAAAATTAAGGCAATAAACTCAAAAATTTTAAAACATCACTTTGTGTCAAAGTAAAAACCCCCATTCCGACTAGACAGAGTCTCCTTAACAGGCCAATTTTTCAGCAAAAACTGGTTATAGGTCCAGGGTTAAGACTAAAGACTAGTTTTAAAACGTGATTTTACGGCCAAAATTCTCTAAATAACCGAATTTCCGATTTTTTTTTTTTTTTTTTTTTTTTTTTTTTTTTTTTTTTTTTTTTTTTTTTTTTTTTTTACGGGAACACTATATATAACAAGGATCCATGTGGATTATAGATATTAATTAGTCAAAAAAGCTAAAATAATTCAAATAAATTTCATTTCCCTACTTTACCGTTTTACCCCTTTACCCCCGAAGGGTAACAAAATTACACATATTAAAATAAATTGTAAATGAAAGCAGAATTATAAAAGAAAATTCGAATGAAAATAGAATTTGCAAAGAAAATTCTTACATTGTTGATGAAAAACTTGAGAATACAAAGACGCCTTTTTTCCTTTCTCACACCGTTGGACTCTGCTTTTTCTACCATCTTACACTTCCTTTTATAGACTAAGCATTTATGGATTACAGGTGAACATTTATTTATAATGGTAGGTGAGTCAGTAGGAAAATTTACAATCTCTTCAAAAGTTTGGTTATTTACAATAATTACAAAAGTAAAAGTCTTCTGAGACTTAAAAATCTTCTGAGAACTTTGACTTTTTCATTTCTTCTTTCTCTTTCTTCTTGTCCTTTTCTTTTATTTTTCTCTTCTCTTCTTTCTACGTGGCCTATTGATGGTTGTACAGCTTCTGGACTTGTACTGCGTCATTACTGCATCATTTAATTTATGTGGTTGAAGACGCATTTACTACTACATTGTTGTCATTGCTGACGTCATCCTTCTAGTGCATTTTGCAGATTATGATAACTTTCTTCGTCCAGGTTGTCCCAAAATAGTGCGTTATCGCTGAGGTAAGAAGATGGTTCTGGTATATCTACATCAAGTTCGATTATGAAATATTGTTCTTTAGGGGTAATAACAGGTTTTGGAACAATTATATGTTTTAAAGGTTCATTCCTCCATATAGACATGTTTCCGATTTCACCAATAAGATAAAATATTTTATTCCGGGTTGGTCTAAGATCATAGATTTGGAAAGCTCTAAAGCGAGTGAAAAATTCTAGAAATTCATTTGAACAGGTCATTTCCCATTCTGGTTCTTGTTGAGGGATGAGTGGTTCTTTATTATGTTTTATATATACATGGTCATAGGCTAGTACTACCGATCCATTGGTTTGAAACAAAGGCGGAATGGTTTCAAAAGAAATGTCTATCTGTTTTTTGGTTCTAAAAAGATAGGTTAAAATATCTTTCAATTTTGCTGGGAAATGTTCAGGGATCTGAGATACATGGTTCATAAAGACATTTTTTAAAATTCCCTATTCCATGAACTGGGGTACTAAATAAAAAATCTCTTTATTTATAATAGACATATTCACATAAGCTAAATATATAACAAAGAAAAATTCGAGCTCATGATATGCCATATACCTTGTTTTTATCCCGATATTTTTGGTTCTAAAATGTTTATACAAAAGTTCTTGATTTTTAAACACTTTGTTATATTAGGTTTGCAAGAAAAATGTTTCAACTAAAGAGTAGTTATCAGCTCCAATACAGTTTTTGATAACAAGTTTTTCATATTGTTTAGACAAAAGAGCTGATTTCTTAATTAAACTAAGCACTTCAGGTTGACTAGTCAAACAACTGGTTTGACTGGTTGACATTATACTGGTTTTCAAATCTTCTATCAGTTTTTCTTGATTTTCTTGAATTTTGAGGTTTTGAAAATTTTTGGGTTTTTAAAGCAATCAGTTGGTTTTGGAGGTTTTGCAAATGTTGGGTTAAGGTTGTCACGGTTTTTCCAAAAGCATATTCTAAATTTTGGTTCGGAAAACTCTGTGGTTTTAGAGACCAAAGATTATCTATAATAACTTTATGTTCTTCAAAAAGGTTTTGAGAAAATAAAGAGTTAAACCTCAAATTGGGATTCAGCACTTCGTTCAGACATATGGTTCCATATTGAAAGGTTCTAGCTTTTGTGGGTTTTCTTTGAGCCATGTTCCTGTAACATAAAGTCAATCGTTAGTATTATCAACATTATTAATTATTTGCCTACTTAACCAATTTGCTAATATATTATCTTTTCCTTTAATATGTTCAAATTTAGGTTTAAACCCAATTAAAGAGTTTTGAAACTTTATCCATCTTTTGGTAGACAATTTTGAAGAATTTTTATTTTCAAAGAATTTTTTAATATTCTCACAATCGGTTCTTAAAGTAAATTGTTCTTGGTTCAAAAATAATTGAAATTTTTCTAAGACTAGAATTATTGCTTCGATTTCTAAGTCTGTAGAACTAAGGTTCTTTTGATAATCATTAAAAGTTCCACTGCAATATCTACAAAGTTTTTCTTCTCCTATGTTAGTTACTACTAAAAGTATTCCTTCCCATCCTGTTTGGCTAGTATTAGTTTGGACTATTTTATATTCACTTTCTAAGGGTAAATGTAAGGTTCGGAGATGCTTCACAAGTTCCTTTATTTTTTGTACAAGTTTAATATCTTCTTGGTTAAAATATCTCTGTCCTGTATTTTTCGTTTTGCTATAAAAGGGTCCAACTAATCTACTAAGGTTTTTAATATATGGCTTAGCATAATTTAATAATCCTAAAAAACTTTGAAGGGTTTTTAAGTCTTCAAGTTTGTCTGGAAAATTATTTATTTTTTGTACTATATGATCTTGCAATTTTATTTGTCCATTCTCTAATTTTAATCCTAAAAATTCTATTTGGGTTTTAAATAATTTTAGTTTCTTTTTACTTACTATTAATCCATGACTAATTAGTTTTTCAAAAATAAATTCTAAATGCTTTATGTGTTCCTGAAGAGTGTATGAAAAAATAAGAATATCATCAATATATACAAGAACAAAAGAATATTTACAAAAAATATCATCCATCATTCATTGGAATATCTGATGAGCATTTTTTAGTCCAAATGGCATTACATTCCATTCATATAATCCACAAGGACATGGAAACGCTGTCCATGGTTTACTATCTTCTTCTAATCTAATTTGCCAAAATCCACTTTTACAATCTAGTTGAGAAAAGTATTTACATCCTTGAATAGAATTAATTAAAGAATCTTTATTTGGAATTTTGTAAGCATCATCATATGTATTATCATTTAATCTTTTATAATTAATTACCATCCTAGCTTTTCCTTGTTTTTCTTCATTATGGTTTCTGACTAAAAAGGCTGAGGATCTATGAGAACTAAAACTTGGTGTTATGAGGTTATTTTGCAATAGTTCTTCTATTTGAATTTTAAATTCCTTTGTATCTATAAGGTTACACACTATCTGCAGTTTTTATTGTTAAATCTGGATTTTTAATTGGTATTTTACAGGTTGTTTTATTTTTATTCCAATGTTTTTGTGGATCTTCTCTTATGATTCCTATTTTTTCTGCTTCTAATATAAGGTTTTTTAATCTATCTGCATTTCTTAATTGTTCTTAGCAATCATTTATTATGCTATCCTTTTGTGCTTCTATTTCTTTACAATGAAGTCCTATTATTCCTATTAGAATTATTCCTAAGTGCATATATTTATCGGTTTTATTTTTTAATAGTTTATATTTGGTTTCTGGAGATACTAAATCTAAATATACAATATTCCCTATTGAACTTATAGTATGTTGGTTCAAAAATCTAGTTATTTTAAAATTTTGAACTAATTGTTTTTTGTAAGGTGTTACCTCTTTTACTGCCTTTTTTAATTTTTCTTCAACAAATTCTTTTACATTATCCTTGGGGTTTATTGCTTCTACTATTTCCATGGTTTTATTGCTAAACTTTTTGGTTCAAACGGATTTATTTTTTTTTCTTTTCTAATTACTGGTTTTTCTCCTAAACTAAAGTTTTCAAATTGTTTTAAAAGGTTATTTAATTTTTGTTTCTCTGATGTATTTTTTTGTTCTAAAAGTTTATCTACTTTTTGGTTAACTTTTTCTAAGGTTTCTTTTAAATTTTGTTGTTCTAATTTTATTTGTTCTATTTCTTTTCTAACAAATTTTTCTTCTCTAGTTAATTGTTCTTTTACATAATCTACGTTATTTCTTAACAGGTTATGGTTCTTAAAGTCTTCCAGCTTCTTTTCTAATTCCTAAGACCGTGTTTAGTTTTTCTACAGCTCTTATTTGTCTTTTCTGGATTTCTTTTAAACAATCTATGTTACTCTGGTTAATATTTCTCTGGTTTTCTTCCTGAATTTGCTTCCTATAATCTTGCAGTACTTCGTTTGTTAATTTTAATTGTTTTTCTACTAGTAATTTTAACTGTTTTACCTCTTGGGTTTGTAGATGAGGGTTCATTAGTTTCTAATGAGATGAACTAGCATATAAATTATCAATATAATATCTTATAATTTCTCTTTTAATTATGGTTTCTATAGCAAAAAGTTCGTCAAAAGTTTCTTGTATTGCTACTTCGTATTCGTTTAAATATTTAAGAGAGGTTAGATTTTTTATATCAGTGGTTAAGGTTTTTACAATAGTTCTTACAGCATGCAATTTATCACAAGTTTCTCTAAATTCTTTACGTTGAGTATACAACCTATTATTAAATTCTTTTACACGATCATAATCTAAATTATATATACCAGGAGGATAAGGAATAAAAGACATTACTGCATATCAAGTAAGCAGATTAAATAAAGATGCAAATAAATCAAGCAAATATAGTCAAACTTTAAATGGGGTAAGGTAAAGTTCGGTACTTTGAAAATTAAATTGAATCTATAGTTTCCTTTTCCTAATTAATATGTTGTAGTACAAATAGCTCTGATACCAACTTTTCCCATCACCTTTTTAAGGCTTTTAAACCATCCGATTTTTTAGTCATCAGTTTCAACAACAGTTAAATAAATAGTCAAAAAGGTTTTAAGACTTTTGGAAATCTCTATTCTTCAAGATGTTAAATTTTATTTAAGTGTGAACACATTTATTAGGGCTATTATTTTAATATAAAAACTTTCAAATATAGTGTGAAACCTACTTATTACATAATATTATATTATTTATCTAAACCAAATTCTTCAGCATAGTGTGAAAACATTTATTATATAAATGTTATATTTTTTGAAGATCGGTTATTTTTTTGAATTAGGCAATAAATTCAAAATTTTAAAACATCACTTTGTGTCAAGGTAAAAACCTCCCTTCCGACCAAACAGAGTCTCCCAAACACGTCATTTTTTTTGGCAAACATGATTTTACGGCCAAAATTCTCTAAATAACCGATTTTTTTTTTTTTTTTTTTTTTTTTTTTTTTTTGTGGACGGGAACACTATATATAATAAGGATCCATGTGTATTTCAAATATTAACTAGTCAAAAAAACTAAAATAATTCAAATAATTTTCATTTCCCTATTTTACCGTTTTACCCTTTTACCCCCGAAGGGTAACAAAATTACACATATTAAAATAAATTGTGAATGAAATCAGAATTTTAAATGAAAGCAGAATTTTAAAGGAAAATTCTTGCTTTGCTATTGCTGATGAAAAACTTGAGAATACAGAGACACCTTTACACCTTTCTCATACATCGTCGGACTCTATTTTTTCTACCATACTACACTTTCTTTTATAGACTAAGCATTTATGGATGACAGGTGAGCATTTACAATGGCAGGTGAGTCGGTAGGAAAATATTTACAAACTTTTCAGAGGTATGGTTCAAAATAACTACAAAAGTACAAAGGTTAGAAAAGTCTTCTGAGACTTAAAAAATCTTCTGAGAACTTTTTATTCTTCCATTACTTCTTTCTCTTTCTTGCTATCCTTTTTTTTTTTTTGTCTTTTTCTCTTTTCTTTTCTCTATGCATAATATGTGGCCTGCTGAAGGTTTTACTGCTTCTGGACTTGTACTGCGTCATTAAATTTTTGTGGTTAAAGACGCATTTACTGCTACATTGTCGTCATTGTTGACATCATCCTTCCAGTGCATTTTGCAGATTATGATAACTTTCATCATCCAGGTTGTCCCAAAATAGTGCGTCCTCACTGAGGTAAGAAGATGGTTCTGGTATATGATCTTAGACCAACTCGGAATAAAATATTTTATCTTATTGGTGAAACCGGAAACATGTTTATATGGAGGAATGAACCTTTAAAACACATAATTGTTCCAAAACCTGTTATTACATCTGAAGAACAAGATTTCATAACCGAAATTGATGTAGATATAGCAGAACCATCTTCTTAACTCAGCGATGACGCACTATTTTGGGACAACTTGGACGAAGAAAGTTATCATAATTTGCAAAATGCATTGGAAAGATGATGTCAGCAATGACAACAATGAAGTAGTAAATACGTTTTCAACCACAAAAATTCAATGAAGCAATATAAGTCCAGAAGCAGTAAAACCATCAGTAGGCCACGTATTATGCATAGAAAAAAAGAAGAGAAAAGGATAAAAGAAAAGGACAAGAAGAAAGAGAAGGAAGTAATGGAAGAATAAAAAAGTCTTTGAAGACTTTTAAAGTCCTAGAAGACTTTTCCAACCTTTGTACTTCTGTAATTATTTTGAACCAAACCTCTACAAAGTTTGTAAATATTTTCCTACCGTCCACCCACTTGATTCACCTGCCATTGTAAATGCTCACCTGTCACTCATAAATGTCTTGTCTATAAAAGAAAGTGTAATAGAAGAAGAAAAGTGGCATCCGAGAGTATGTAGAAAATGGTGTCTATATTCTCAAGCTTTGTAAATTTTTCAGCAATACCAAAGTAAGAATTTTCTTTTAAATTCTATTTTTATTCACAATATATCTTATTATGTGTATTTTTGTTACCCTTTGGGGGTAAAGGAGTAAAACGGTAAAGTAGAGAAATGAAATTTATTTGAATTATTTTAGTTTTCTTGACTAGTTAATATCTGTAATGCACATGGATACTTGTTATATATAGTGTTCCCATCCATATTAAAAAAAAATCGGTTATTTAGAGAATTTTAGCCGTAAAATCATGTTTTAAAACTAGAGTCTTTAGTCTTAACCCTTGACCTGTAACCTGTTTTTGCCGAAAAATTGGTGTATTAGGGAGACTCTGTCTGGTCAGAAGGGGGGTTTTACCTTGTGTAATGCACAAGTGTGAACACATTTATTATACAATTTATTCAAAGTAAACTCTTTCAATATACAATGTGAAAGCATTTATTATATAGAAATACACTTTGGGAAAATCAGATATCTCAAAATTCTCTTAATAAACTCAAGATTTTAAAACATCATTTCGTGTCAAAGTAATATCCCCTTCTAACTAGGCAAAGTCTCCATAATACGCCAATTTTATGACAAAAACGGGTTACAAGTTAAGGGTTTTAGTTTTAAAACCTGATTTTACACCAAAAGCTTATTCAATAACTTGATCTTTTTTTTCTTTTTATTTTTTTGTCATTACTAGAGTCTTTAGTCTTAATCATTGGTCCGTAACCTATTTTTTCCAAAAATTGGTGTGTTTTTGGGAGACTTTGTTTGGTCAAATGGGGGGTGTTACCATGACATGAAGTGATGTTACCAATTAATATAACCATTTAATAAATATAAATATTTTAAAATAAAATATATTCAAATACAACCATGAAATAGATGAAAATTAACTTTTTATGAAATGATTAATATCAAATTTAAATACAAAAAAAAAATACGCTATTAGCTAGCTATTCATGTGTCTTGCATGTAGATCAAGTCTAATTTATTATTTTAAACATTAAAAATAATATGTATTTCATATTATTTTTATTTATTTCACTAATTAAATATAAATATAATGTAATATAACATATCTCATTGGATATATTACCTTAAAATATCATGTCCATAGGATATGTATCAAAGAATATCATATCCCATTGATATTATATCCTTAAACATACGTATCATATCCTATCATACCTCGTCAACAAAACTTTTTCACTTTCACTACTTAATCTAACTACAAATCAAGACTTTGGTAGAGAAGACCACTTCCAATACTAAGGGTTATTGCCCCTTTGCAGCTAACATGTAGCATTTGTTTCCTCTTTGCTTCTCTAACCAAAACCTTTAAGCAATGTGATATATAAAGTTAAATAAAATCTAAACTTTGAAATTATATTTGATTATTAAAAGACAATTCTAAGAAAAATAACTATCTTATGTTTGGATTGGACATTGCACAAAGGTAAAAATAAAAAAGTTTTAGAATTTTATTTTTTTTAAAATAAAGTTTGTTTAAGTGTGATTTTCATTAAGAAATTTAGAGTGCGTTTGAGAGTGATTCTAGAAAGTGTTTTTAACATTTCTAACACTTGAATGATGAAAATTTTCAGGTATTAAAAATATTAAAAACGCTTCCTAAAATCACTAGCAAACGGGCTCTTTAGAGTGTATTTGACAGTGATTTTATAAAGTGTTTCTCATCTTTTTAATACTTGAAATTTTTTATTTTTCAAGTATTAAAGATGTGAGAAATATTTTCTTAAATCACTGTCAAATACACTCTTAAAATGTATTTAATAGTAAATTTAGGAAACGATTCTAATATTTTTAACACTTGAATCATAAAATCTTTAAAGTGTTAAAAATATTAAAAATGATTTCTAAAATTTCTAGCAAACAGAATCTTAATCTTAAGAGTAAAATTTAGTCTTATTAATAGAATAGAGCAATTGAAACAGAATGAAAATTACTTTCAATTCACATACAAAAACATTTCTAATTAATTCAAAGAAATAATACCAAGGAGCATTCATCGGCAAAATCCAAATTCAATTTCACGGATTAGCTGAAGATCTGAAACACTCAAAATTAAAAGAGCCATCCTCCAACACAAGAGACAAAAAAGTCCTCAAATTTTCAATATCCTCAATGATCATCTATGACATAAAAATATTAATTCTTAATAATAACAATAATAACACAACAAATTTATTTTCTGCAATATACAATACATAAAAAAGAGTAGAGCACAATTAAACATAATGAAAAAATATTTTTATTTTGAAAGGTAATTACATAAGGGTGTGTCAGCTTCTACTTTTATTTTAAAAAATTTAATTTATAAAATTTAAATATTTTAAAAATTATTTTAGATGCTTTTTACTTTATCTAAAAGTACAAGTTGATACAAGCTAATAGATAAGAAACAGGAATGCTGACATTCTAAATGACAGGAATCCCCGATTCGAGGTGCTTCACAGGCAAGAACACCAAAACAAAAACAAAAAAAAAAAAAGGCAGGCAATAATCACCCATAATTTCTAAGCGAAATTACACTAATACCACTGTGGGATGTTATGTATTTTACCTTTTTGCCCTCTTAGATCAAGAGAGGGGAGGAGAAATCGAGCTGAGAAGAAGACTCCAACACCGCTGACATCCTACACGCATTCCGAAGAGTGGTGAAAGCGAGAACATGGGCGATGCAACCCTCCGGCAGTGCCGGCGCCGGAGCTGGAAGAGTTGCTTTTCACACTCTTGCTTCCCCTTTTTTTCCCAGATCTTGTTGTTTCCTTACCAAAGGTGGGAATGGTATTTATAGAGTTGAGGAAATTGAGGATTGCTTGGTGATCAAGTTTCGTTTTTTTTTTTTTTTTTCTTCATTGTTTCTCTTTCATCCATTATTAGGATGCAGAAGATTAATTCAATGTCAGTAAATTGTCATTGAATCATAATCTTATGTGGGTCCACACTCCCCAGATTATTGCCACGATGAGTCTTTAAAAAACGTTTAGATAAGCCAACGTGGAAATCGTTCGTGTGGGAGAACACCTCATGTATTGTCCTTTCACATTTTTGAGCGTACTTAGCGGCTTTAAAAACTTGCGAAAAATAAGGCTTTTGGCTTCCTCGGAGATGGCCAAGAATTTTGGGTAATTGTTTTTATTACCAATTTTTTCATGTGAAATCATGAAACTAAACATACAAAAATTACTCCATTTTTAGAGAAAAACAATTATTTTCAGGTTTTTTTTATTTATAATAATAATTTTTTAGTTTTAAAACTTAAAAAATTGTTCCTCATTTTTTATTTATTACATCGCATCGACTCAACCTATTTAAACACTCAAACATAATTTTAATAAAAACAAAATTCACTCATTTAAAAAATATTTTTAAAAATATAATAATTTTAAAAGGTATTTCAAAACCTATTTTTTGAAAGAGACAAAAAAATTGCCATAAGATAATTTTCAATTGAATAAATTGTTTTAAAATCATCATATTTTAATAAGTTTGGTTTTCTTTTTTCTTTTGAAAAAAAAGGTATTATTGTCAAAATCCCACATATTTTAATAAGTTTGGTTTTCTTTTTTCCTTTGAAAAAAAAAGGTATTATTGTCAAAATCCCACATGTCTTATGGATCACACTCCATACTATGACATGCATGAGCATGCACCATGCTCATAGAACCTGAAAAGTAGAGTGATTACAAGGCCAACTAATGGTGACTTAAAGAGCAACCGTACGCAATGGTAGCACGTCAATCCATGCTCATAAGATATTATAAAGTGATTTGATGGTGACTTGGGATAATAGTACATAATAGGAGCATGTTGGTGTGTACACACAACCTCTTAATGTGTTTTCACCCAATAAAAATTTAAGTCTGAAATTTTTTATTATGACATCTTTCTTCAAAAATGAATAATGGGAGAATAAGTTTGAGTGAGTGTTGGTAAATTAATTTAATAATTTAAAATAGTTTAATAATTTTATTTAAATGATTAAATAAATTAAATATATTTAATAAAATAATTTAATAGGATGATTTAAAGTTAAAAATAAACTTAAAACTAAAATTATTTAAAACCCAAATAGAATTTTTAGGATTAGAATTAGAGGATGGATAAATAAAATTGTAAGATCATATAGTACAAAAAATAAATAATTTTTTGCAAAGAGATAATGGACTCGTGATTGAATTTGTCCCACCATTTGATGTTGAATTCTCTGGAGAGAGAGATAATGGAAAAAGAGAAAGTTGCTCTTGATTCTTGATAATATTCCATGTAAGAATCCATGGAATTCTTAATCTAGAACAGAATGTCAAGAGTCTAAGTTAAGTGATAGACTAAGATGAAGTCTTGCTCTTGTAGAAGTTGAACTTTTCTTGAAATTTAGGAGAAAATATGGAGTCTAGTAGACCAAAGAAAGTCCACCACTTTTGAAACCAAGCTAGAAATTGAGCGTTGCAGCCTCTTGAAAATTGAATAAACCATGAATGTTGATAACTTTGTAGATATAACATGTTATACCAGGCATTCATGGAGTCTATGAAGTTGTAACTCATGGGATGGAAAGGTTGACTAAAAGCTTTGCAAGTAAAGGACTTTTGATTCCAATTAGTTAAGGTCATGACTTTAAGAATTTGACATTTGGAGAATGCAATCCTCTAAGGATTGTTTTTATCAGTATTATGAGTAATTTCGATTGAATCAATATCAACTAAGATAAACTCATAAAATTGATGAGTTTTCAAAAGATCAGTTGGATTAAAATTAACTCTTAGAGGAAAGATGTATGAAAGGATTTTAGGAACTTCTTCAAAATTGAACTCAAGTTTAATGAAAGCAATTTCTAATGTCTTTAATATTTTAAATTGAGTGGTATTACGAATTGAAACAGTCTTTAATCACTAATTTAGTTCTAACTTAGTTCGAATTGAATTTCTTGTGAATGGTTTGGTGAACCTAAATAGTAGTGTTTAAGGGCAAAAGAAGCGTAAGTCTTGTGTTGCTGCTTGTGGTGGTCCTTGTTCAGGAAATGATATGAAATGATTAAGGATAAGATTGTGATTATTTTCTGTAATAATGAGTAATATTATAGAGCAATTGAGTAGATCTAGTTTTTCCAGATCTCTTAGGTCCCATGATAGTTCTGCATTTTCATCTGACAATTCTGCACACATAACTTACTCAAAATATTATTAATAGTCAAGAAATAAATATAGCACAGATAAATAATCAATTACATAATTGATCAATTCCACATATGAAAATTAATACAATATATCAATAAGGAAATTTTGAATTTAGTCAAAATTATTCAATTTAAACTGAAGAAAAAACTATTTCTCTTAATCAGAATTTGGAAAGTCTTCAATTATTAAGTCAAAACACTATTAATCATCATAGAAATAAATTTAATTATATTCATATAGGATTATTTCAAGTTGCAATAAAACCCTTGTTTTGTTCAGGTTTAGATATTCTTGCATTTGTCTGCCTAAGAGATGTTAGGTCACCAAAATTTACTAATTTTGTCCTTAGTATGATTAATTCAAACCTTGCAAATGGTCTTATTTACTTTAACTATTTTCCCAACTTCTCCATGAACATAAATGATCTAAGTATTCTCTCAAGTTTAAGTTTAAACATTAAAACCAAAAATATGAATTTTGTAGGAGAAGCTCAAACTATAGCAATAATTTATAGGATATATCATAAAATCATGACTACTTAATTAAATCTTAGAGTTGTGTGTCAATCTGTCAAAGATGAAACATTATTATTACAATATAATCCTAACAATACTCAAGCCTTTGTTCCTAAAAAACTAAAATGGAATGAAATTACTCAATGAGGTCAATGATAATTAAAAGATTTAACAAATCCAAAATCAATTAAACCTTTAACAACTTCTTCAAAAATTATACAATATACAAATGGTATTGTTCAAATAAAATTTAGTCCAACTTCAAAATATTCATTTACTCAAGATTTTATTTGTACAAGATCTTCTATTTCAAATACGAATTTAAATAGTGTCGATTTTAATCCAAAAATTCCTATTCCTGTCTATCAACAACAAGAATCTCCTCTTGTGTCACCTACTCATTCTAACATGTATCCTAATCAAGTTAATATTATTCATAAGAAAAATTATAAAAAGACTCTTTTTACTCTTAATGTAGAATTGATAAAATTAGATTATTTTTCCTATTACAATAATCTTAAAAGAGCTTATTTTCAAACATTTCCTCCTCAAGCTAGAAATGCATTAAGAAAACAATATGAAAAATATATGAATCAAAAGAAAATGACTCTTCCTTTTTTCCAGTGGTTTTTCAAACTTAGAAAACAAATAAAACAACTCATAACTTTAAGAGATAAAGAATGACATCAATTAGTAATAAAACATGTAGAAATTGTTCAAAAAAGAATTTCGATAATAACCTCAGAATTAGGTTCTCAACCACCCCTAAATAATCATCAATTTAATTTTGATAATAATTCAATTTCTTCTTCACCCTTCAACAAGAACCAAAGATGAACCAAGTCTCATAATTTACAAAGATATTAGACAAGTTCAACAATAATTAAATTATACAAATCATTCTCTTTAACATTTAAATCAATAAACAATAAAAATTTCTCAATTTTTGTTTTCTTCTACCCCGGGAGGGAAGATAGGAGAAACATC
Source organism: Vitis rotundifolia (assembly GCA_030254885.1). Lineage (NCBI taxonomy): Eukaryota > Viridiplantae > Streptophyta > Magnoliopsida > Vitales > Vitaceae > Vitis > Vitis rotundifolia. The sequence continues at coordinate 15,514,582 of CM058154.1, read as the reverse complement.
AAAATCAACTTTTTCTTCAAACTTTTCTTCAACTTTATCTTATCATCATCATCATCATCATATTTTGCTAAGTCTTTAGATTGACCTTTTATTATTCCTATAAACGCTGCAAAATCAAACATACAACTCACTACACCAACAGAAACATTGTTAAAAGAAATACAACTTGAATTAGATAAACTTAGTATTAATGGTATTACTCAAAATAAGAATCAAATTCAAATTGTAACAAAAAAAAAAAAAAAAATCAGAATTCAATGAAATAGAAGAATAATTGAAAATGTTGCCAAATTCAATAGTTAACCACCCCCCCCCCCCCCCCCCCTCGACAATTAATGCAATTTCTAATAATTTTGTAAGTAGAAAAAATTATTATTCAAAACCCTCTTTTCTTGACATTCAATTAGAAAAAAGAAATTATCAATTAGTTGTTAGTTATGATGGTAGTAGTTTTTATGAATAGAATATAGATGCAATGAGTGAACATCAAATAATTAATTTAATTTATGAAATGATGATAGTTGCTAATGCTTATAGAATCAAGACTAGTAATTCTGATTTTCATGCTACTAGTGCCTTAGTTATAGGATTCACTGGTTTGCTTAAAGGTTGGTGGGATCATTATTTGAGTCAAAATGATAGAGAATACATATTAAATGCAAAAAAGATAATAATCAAATAGAAAGGAACATCAGTCCAAACTTATGAAGAAGACATTGTCAATACTTTAATATCTACAATAAAAGAACATTTTATATGAGATCCACTCTATTTTCAAGAAAGAACTTTTGAAATCCTCAATAATCTTAGATGTCCAAAACTTCAAAATTTTAAATGATATAGAGATATATTTCTAGTTAAAGTTATGCCAAGACCTGATTATGAAAGTCATTATTGGAAAGAAAACTTTATATCTAGTTTACCAGCTTTATTTGCTGAAAAGGTTAAACAAAGAATAAGAAATATCCATAATGGAAGAATTCTTTATGAGGCATTAACATATGGAAAACTAATTACTTTTATTAATAATGAAGGTTTAGCTATTTGCACAGACCTCAAATTAAAAAGTCAAATGAAAAAAGAAAAACATGATGGTGAGAAAGAATTAGGAAAAATTTGTTCATATTATGAGTATGATATAGTAATAGCCCCTTCAAAAAGAAAAAATAAACAAAATAATACAAAAGGCAAAAAGCCATTAATTGAGTCAAATTTTCAAAAGAAATTTGTAAAATTTAATCCTAATAGATCAAAACCTTCCAATAAAACAACTCTAAAAAAGAAAACTCCAATAACTCCAACTTGTTATAAATGTGGCAAAGTAAGTCATTATTCAAAAGACTGTAAACTAGAAAGCTGAATCAATTATCTAGAAATCATTGATAAACTTAAATATTTAATGATAAGGTCAATGATTAATAAAGAAAGTGAAGATTCAAGTAAAGATTACGAATCAAAAGAAAATAATCAACTATTAATAACTCAAGAAATATCAAGTAAAAAGTCAAGTCAGGATGAATCAGGTGGTTCTAGTGTAGAACTAAGGTTCTGTTGATAATTATTAAAAGTTCCACTATAGTATCTACAAAGTTTTACTTCTCCAATGTTAGTTACTGCTAAAAGTATACCTTCCCATCCTGTTTGACTAGCATCAGTTTGAACTATTTTATATTCACTTTCTACGAGTAAATGTAAGGTTGGGATATGCTTCACAAGTTCCTTTATTTTCCATACAAGTTTGATATCTTTTTGGTTAAAATATCTCTACCTTGTGTTTTTTGTTTTACTATAAAGGGGTCCAACTAATCTACTAAGGTTTTTAATATATGGCCTAACATAGTTTAATAATCCTAAAAAACTTTGAAGGGTTTTTAAGTCTTCGAATTTATTTGGAAAATTATTTATTTTTTATACTATATGATCTTGCAATTTTATTTGTCCATCTTCTAATTCTAATCCTAAAAATTCTATTTGGTTTTTAAATAATTTCAGTTTTTTTTACTTACTATTAATCCATGACTAATTACCTTTTCAAAAATAAATTCTAAATCCTTTTATGTGTTCGTGAAGAGTATGAAAAAACAAAAATATCATCAATATATACAAGAACAAAAGAATATTTATCAAAAATATTATCCATCATTTGTTGGAATATCTGAGAAGCATTTTTTTAGTCCAAATGGCATTACATTCCATTCATATAATCCAAAAGGACATGAAAACGTTGTCCATAGTTTACTATTTTTTTCTAATCTAATTTGGCAAAATCCACTTTTACAATCTAGTTGAGAAAAGTATTTACATTCTTGAATATAATTAATTAAGGAATCTTTATTTGGAATTTTATAGGCATCATCATATGTATTATCGTTCAATATTTTATAATTAATAACCATCCTAGTTTTTCCTCATTTTTCTTCATTATGGTTTCTAACTAAAAAGGCTGAGGATCTATGGGGATTGAAACTTGGTTTTATGAGGTTATTCTGCAATAGTTCTTCTATTTGAATTTTGAATTCCTTTGTATCTATAAGGTTACATGCTATATCTGTCGTTTTTATTGTTAAATTTGGGTTTTTAATTGGTATGTTACATGTTGTTTTATTTTTATTCCAATGTTTTTGTGGATCTTCTCCTATAATCCTTATTTTTTCTACTTCTAATATAAGGTTTTTTAATCTATATGCATTTCTTAATTATTCTAAGTATTCATTAATTATGTTATCCTTTTGTGCTTTTATTTTGTTAATTTGATGAGAGGTTACATTATGATTTTTATTTAATACATTTTTCATATTTGTATAAACAATTGTTGTGGTTTTAGGATGAAAATTGACTTGGTTATTTTGTATTGTTATCCTTCCTTATAAAGAATGTACAAAATTTAATCATACAATAAAAGGATATAAACTTATAGTAGGTACAAGATAAGTTTAGGGTAATACTAGGGTTATGTTATTAATTATGATTGGTACATTTGAAATATACTTGGTTAGTATTAGTTTTTGTTGATTATATTGGACTAATTCTACTGGTTGAACTAATGTTTATTGGTCTTCCTGAGGCACTAAGGTTTCAAATAAAAGGTTTTTACTGACTCTAGTATTTAACATTGCATCTACCTTTAATTTTATGGTTTTTAATTTAATTGTTGTTGGAAAAATTTTAGATTTAACTTTATTTGCAGTATTTACTTATTCTATTGTTTGTATGGTTGTTTTTTCAAGATTTAGTGGTTCTTTTATTTCTTTTATAGGTCTTTCTGGTTCTTCTATTTCTTTAGGGTTTGAATAACTGCCTTCCTCTTCTTCCGAGATTTTTCCTTTAATTATTATTTGTTAGTCTTTCAATATATTATAAGGGTTTATTTTACTTTCTAAGGGCTGCACAAGGTTTTTTAAATTTAATGGGGTTTTCTTAGGTTGATTTTCTTTTTTTTCAATGATCATACAAATTTCTTTTTTTTCGGTTTCACTATCATTTATACTATATACACTTGAATTTTCGCTTTCAAAATCTAGTTCACTAATGAGTTCTTCTTCTTCATTGTCTACTTGATACTCATTTATTAGGTTTATTTTTACTTGGGTTTTTCTACTTCGTTCATTTAATGGTTTTTTAAGCTCAGACATTCAAGTCTTATATGGCCTTCCTAACCACACAAATAACATTTACACAGTCTTTTTCTTTTTGTAGTTCTTTTTCTTTTTATCTAAAACTTTCCGGGTTTTTTATATCTCGTTTGATATGGTCGTTTTTTATAAAGGTTCTTGACTTCCTTCTTAAAAATTTATTATAGTTCTTGGGTTTTCTAAACTTATATTCTCTACATCCTATGTCTAAATTTTCTCCTATATATAATTTTCTACAAAGTTGTTGATTTATGTCTTATTTCTTCATTTGGCTTCTTTCTCCTTTACTTACACATTCTCTTTCTAACCACTTTTTCACAAATTCTATTCTAGCACCTATATAAGGAGAGTTTGTATATTCGGAGTTTGTAAATTCATTCCATAGTCTAAGTCCTACAGGTTCTTGTATTTTTAATATATATTTATTTAAATATTCAAGGGTTCTATCTACTCTAGCAAGGATTGCATATTTCCTAAATTTTTGTTCATATTCTTTTATATACGAAAGGTTACATAATTTTAATTATTCTAACTTATGAAGGTATATTGTGGGTTCTTTTACATATTCTTGAGTTGTTCCTAAAAAATGGAGTTTTATTAAATTTATAAATACATATATGCTAAAATTATTTATAACTTCTTGAAAATAACTGTTATTTTCTTGTTCCATTTTTCTAAAGAATTGTAATACGGTTCCTCTAAGGGTGCTTTTACAAAATTCATAAATTTCTTATTGGTTTTCAAAGGATACTACTACACCTGCTGAATTTAAAGATTATTCCCAATTTTCTATGGTTTTCCTAAGATCTTGTGTATTATATATATCTAATATTGTTCCATATTCATATATTTGTTGTAGAAAACGTTGTAGAGAACTAGAAGGTTCTGTTTTAGTTTTCCATTAAGGTCCTTTTGGCTTATTATACCTTATTATTTCATTTTTTACATTTACAAATTCCTTTTCTTCATTTATCGTATTTACTAACTTATTTGAGACTATTTCTAGGTTTTCTTTAACTTTTGGTTGAATAGTAAATTGATTTATTGTTTCTATATCTGTAAGCTTTTTTTATTAAATTGGTTTTATAAAGTTGTTATATTATTTGCTCATCTGTATAATTTTTACACATTATATCAACAAAGTTTTCTTGATCTACCTCTTCTTCTAGTAACGTTGGGTTACTGAATTCTTCTAACATTATATTAACTAACTCTGAGTTTTTATATAGGTTTTCTATTTTTCAATATTTAATAAAATTTCTTCTTGTATAACACTTACAGTTTCCTTTTCACTATCTGAATCTGCCTCTATATTTACAGTTTTATAATTTCCAAAGGTTATCCTTGCACTTGCATCTTGATTTTCATATAAACTACTAGATATTGGATATTTTATTACTGGTTTATTTATTTGAGGTAATTCTCACTCTCGTCCTAACAAATAATCTATATTTACAGGTTTTGTCTCTATCATATTTACAGCCTTACTTCCAAAGGTTTTTACTATATCATCAAATTTCATCATACATTTTAAACTTAAAGCAGTGATGATTTTTCTCCTAAACTAAAGCTTTCAAATTGTTATAAAGGGTTATTTAATTTTTGTTTCTTTGATGATCCTATATTTATTTGTTAAGTTTATTTACTTTTTGATTAACTTTTTGTAAAGTTTCCCTTAAATTTTGTTGTTCTAATTTTATTTGTTCTATCCCTTTTCTAACAAATTTTTCTTCTCCGACTAATTGTTCTTTAATATAATCTAGGTTATTTCTTAGCAAGTTATGGTTCTTAAAGTCTCCCAGCTTCTTTTCTAATTCCTAAGACCGTGTTTAGTTTTTCAATGGATTTTATTTGTCTTCTCTAGATTTCTTTTAAACAATTTATATTATTTTGGTTTTCTTCCTGAATTTGTTTCTTATGTTCTTGTAATTCTACGTTTGTTATTTTTAATTGTATTTCTACTAAAAATTTTAACTGTTTTACCTCTTGGGTTTGTAGATGAGGGTTCATTAGTTTTTAATATTTCCTAATGAAATGAACTAGTATATAAATTATCATTATAATATTTAATAATTTCTCTTTTAATTAAGGTTTTTGTAGCAAAAAGTTCATCAAAGGCTTCTTGTATAGCTACTTCGTATTTGTTCAAATGTTTAAGAGAAGTTAGGTTTTTGATATCTATGGTTAAATCTTTTATAGTAGTTCTTAAATTATGCAATTTGTCCCAAGTTTCTTTAAATTTTTTACATTGAGCATACAACCTATTATTAAGTTCTTTTACACGATCATAATCTAAATTATATGTATTAGGAGGATAAGGAATAAAAGACATCAATTCATATCAAATAAGCAAACTAGATACACAAATCAAAGAAATAAAATTAGACTTTTTAATGGGGTAAGATAAAGTTCGGTACTCTGAAAATTAATTTGAATCAACAATTTCTTTTTCTAATTAATATACTATAATACACAGAAGCTCTGATACCAACTTTTCCCTTCACTTTTCCAGTTTGCTATTTATAGTCAAGGTAATGGTAGGAACCTTGAAATTTCTATTCAAAATGAAAGTTTTAAAACCAAAACCAGTGTGAATGCATTTATTATACTTATTATTTTAATATAAACATTTTCAAATGCAGTGTGAAACCATTTATTACATATTATTATAATATTTATTTAACTTAAAACCTTCAGTTTATAGTGTGAAAGCATTTATAACATGAAAGTTATGTTTTGAAGATCGATTATTTAAAAAATTAAGGCAATAAACTCAAAGTTTTAAAACATCACTTCGTGTCAAGGTAATACCCCCCCTTTCGACCAAACAGAGTCTCCCTAACTCCAATTTTTTTAAAAAAATGGGTTAAAGGTCAAGGATTAAGACTAAAGACTCTAGTTTTAAAGCCTAATTTGACACCCAAAATTTTCTAAATAACCCAATCCTGATTTTTTTTTTTTTTTTTTAATTTGATGGAAACATTCTGTATAAAGGATCTATTTATATTGCAAATATTAACTAGAAAAAGAAAACTGAACTATGCTTCAAACCATTTTCATTTCCCCACTTTATCTTTTTATCCCTTAAAGGTAAGAAAAAAGACACAAAATAAAATGAATTTGAAATAAAATAAGAGTAGAAATTATTTTATGATTCCAAGAACATGACTCAAAGAAAACCCACTAAAGCTAGAACCTTTCAATATGGAACCATATGTCTGAACGAAGTGTTGAATCCAAATTTGAGGTTTAACTTTTTATTTTCTCAAAACCTTTTTGAAGAACATAAGGTTATTGTATATGACTTTTGGTCTCTAAAACCACAAGTTTTCCAAACCAAAATTTAGAATATGCTTATGGAAAAACCGTGTCAGCATTAGCCTAACATTTACAAAACCTTCAAAACCAACTGATTGCTTTAGAAACTCAAAAATTTCAAAACCTCAAAATCCAAGAAAATTAGGAAAAACTGATAAATGATTTGAAAACCAGTACAGTGTCAACCAATCAAACTAGTTGTTCAAATAGTCAACCTAAAATGCTTAGTTTAATTAAGAAATCATATCTTTTGTCTGAGCAATAGGAAAAACTTCTTATTAAAAACCTAATTGGACCTGATAACTACTCTTTAGTTGAAACCTTCTTTCTACAAACCCAATATAATAAAGTATTTAAAAATCAAGAACTTTTGTACAAACATTTTAAAACAAAAAATGTCGGGATAAAAACAAAGTATATGGCATATCATGACCCTGAATTTTTCTTTGTTAAATATTTAGCTTATGTGAATATGTCTATTGTAAATAAAAAAATTTTGATTTAGTACCCTAGTTCATGGATCGGGGAATTTTTTTTAAAAAATTTATGAACCATGCATCTCAAGTCCCTGAAAATTGAAAGATATTTTAACCTATCTTTTCAAAACCGAAAAACAGATAAACATTTCTTTTGAAACCATTCCACCTTTATTTCAAACCGATGGATCAATAGTGTCAGCCTATCACCATGTATATATAAAACACAATAAAGAACCACTCATCCCTCAACAAGAACCAGAATAGGAAATGACCCATTCAAATGAATTTCCAGAATTTTTTACTTACTTTAGAGCTTTTCAGGGGGTTTGGCTAACAATAAATACAAAATAGATACAAAGATGGTAAAGTCTTTATGAGATTTGACTTTTGTTTTTTTTTTTTACCATCTGTCTGGTCACTTCCTTCTTGTCATTTTCTTTCTCTTTTCTATCACATGCTAAATACGTGGCTTGTACATGGCTTTCTGAACTTCTACTACTACATTAAATTTTTGTAGTAGGAGACACATTTACTGCTTCATTGTTGTCATTGTTGACATCATCCTTCCATTGCATTTTGCAAATTATAATAACTTTCATCGTCCAAGTTTTCCCAAAATAATGCGTCATCGCTGAGGTAGGAAGATAATTCTGGTGCGGTGAGCGTGGATTAAGTTTGGGAAATTCACTCTTCCAGTGTTTCCTAGAAGTAATCTGTCATTTCGGATTCATAAAGATATAAAAGGTTTAGACAGATAACAGAAATGCATATTAGACAATCTTTGGAATGCAAAAAGTGATATCCAAAAGTTGGAAGCTTTAAATGCTTTGTCTTTTCATTTTAAATTGTTAAATGATAACTTAGACAGTTTTTCTAACCCTTCAAGTTCTGATATGCATTGCATCCCAATGGATACAAATCACGAAAGTTTCAATTGCAGGAAAATTTCTAAGGAATCAAAAGCTACATTTTCAAAATCTTTTCAAAATGTATTTCAAAATGAATCTCCAAAACTTTCTGATAAACGCCTAGAATTTCAAAAATCAAGATCTTCATTTTTCAAACAAAAGAATTTAAATCTCCCATAACACCTTAGACAGATAATAAGTCAAAAGGCTCAAGCTACACGAGAAGTTAAGCAAGAACATATAATGTAATTTCTTGCTGACTATAACACTTTTGAAGTTACTATTGAAGGGATGAGTTTTATTTGGCATACTCATTATGGCAACACCAATATTGAATGTCCAAAGCTTGATCCCTTGTGTAAGAAAATTCCATTAAAAAAGTATGACTGTAAGTGTGCTCTTACTTATAGTATTTGTAAGGTCAATATTGACTTAGACAAATATAGGCCCGTAGTCATCAAATTCAATAACGAGTCAATAGATCTAACCCCTACTCTCTTCATGGATAATGTGATTGGATTTTAGAAAGATTAGGTATTGGGCTGGATAAGCTCCTCCATCGTTTGACCATTCAAGAGGCTTACTTTCGATAATGAGTTTGACTGATTTGAACTCTCGGATGAAGGCATTTAACATACAAACTGCTAATTTCCTTCCAAATCCATCGGTTTGTCCAGGATTGGAGAAAATTAGTTGATAAAGTAATCCATAATCCATGAGGAGAGTAGGGGGTTAGTTCTATTGACTTATTATTGAATTTGATGACTACAGGGTCTATATCTAAGTCAATATTGGCCTTACAAATACTATAGGTAAGAGCACACTTACAGTCATGTCTTTCTACTGGAATTTCCCTACACAAGGGATCAAACTTTGGACATTCAATATTGGTATTGCCATAATGAGTATGCCTTATAAAACTCACCCCTTAAATAGTAACTCCAAAAATGTTATAGTCAACAAGAAATTGCATTATATGTTCTTATTTAGCTTCTCTGTAACTTGAGCCTTTTGACTTATGATCTGTCTAAGGGGAAGTTTAAATTCTTTTATTTGAAAAATGAAAATCTTGATTTTTTAAATTCTAGGCATTTATCTAAAGTTTTGGAGATTCATTTTGAAATTTATTTTGAAAATGTAGCTTTTGACTTCTCAGAAATTTTCCTACAATTGAAACTTTCAAGATCTGTATCTATTGCAAAGTAATGCATATAAGAACTTGAAGGATTAGAAAAATTGTTTAAGTTATCATTTAACTATTTAAAATGAAAAGGCAGAGCATTTAAAGATTCTAACTTTTGAATATCATTTATTGCATTCTAGAGGTTGTCTAAAATGCATTTCTATGATTTACAAAGGAAAAACCTTAGTAGATTAGCTGGACCTCTTTATAGTAAAACAAAAAATACAGGACAAAGATACTTTAACCAAGAAGATATTAAACTCGTACAGAAAATAAAGGAACTTGTGAAGCATCTCCCAACCTTACATTTACCCTTAGAAAATGAATATAAATAGTTCAAACTGATGCTAGCCAAACAGAATGGGGAGGTATACTTTTACTAGTAACCAATATAGGAGAAGAAAAACTTTGTAGATATTGCAGTGGAACTTTTAATGATTATCAAAAGAACCTTAGTTCTACAGACTTAGAAATTGAAGCAATAATATTAGTCTTAGAAAAATTTCAATTATTTTTAAACCAAGAACAATTTACTTTAAGAATCGATTGTGAGAATATTAAAAAATTCTTTGAAAATAAAAATTCTTCAAAATTGTCCACCAAAAGATGGATAAAGTTTCAAAACTCTTTAATTGGTTTTAAACCTAAATTTGAACATATTAAAGGAAAAGATAATATATTAGCAGATTGGTTAAGTAGGCAAATAATTAATAATGTTGATAATACTAGCGATTGACTTTATGATACAGGAACATGGCTCAAAGAAAACCCACAAAAGCTAGAACCTTTCAATATGGAACCATATATTTGAACGAAGTGTTGAATCCAAATTTGAGGTTTAACTCTTTATTTTCTCAAAACCTTTTTGAAGAGCATAAAGTTATTGTAGATAATTTTTGGTCTTTAAAACCACAGAGTTTTCCGAACCAAAATTTAGAATACGTTTTTGGAAAAACCGTGTCAGCTTTAGCCCAACATTTGCAAAACCTCCAAAACCAACTGATTGCTTTAGAAACCCAAAAATTTCAGAACCTCAAAATCCAAGAAAATCAGGAAAAACTTATAGAAGATTTGAAAACCAATACAATGTCAACCAATAGTCAACCTGAAGTAATTAGTTTAATTAAGAAATCAGCTATTCTGTCTGAACAATATGAAAAACTTGCTGTTAAAAACCTTATTAGAACTGATAACTATTCTTTAGTTGAAACCTTTTTATTGCAAACCCAATATAACAAAGTGTTTAAAAATCAAGAACTTTTGTATAAACATTTTAGAACCAAAAATGTCGGGATAAAAACAGGGTATATGGCATATCATGACCCTGAATTTTTCTTTGTTATATATTTAGCCTATGTGAATATGTCTATTGTAAATAAAGAAATCTTTGATTTAGTACCCCAGTTCATGGAACAGGAATTTTAAAAAATGTCTTTATGAACCATGTATCTCAGATCCCTGAACATTTCCCAGAAAAATTGAAAGATATTTTAACCTATATTTTTAAAACCGAAAAACAGATAGACATTTCTTTTGAAACCATTCTGCCCTTGTTTCAAACCGATGGATCGGTAGTACCAGCCTATCACCATGTATATATAAAACACAATAAAGAACCACTCATCCCTCAACAAGAACCAGAATGGGAAATGACCCGTTCAAATGAATTTCCAAAATTTTTACTCTTTTTAGAGCTTTTCAAGTCTATGATCTTAGACCAACCCAGAATAAATTATTTCATCTCATCGGTGAAACCGGAAACATGTCTATATGGAGGAATGAACCTTTAGAACACATAATTGTTCTAAAACCTGTTATTACCTTTAAAGAAGAAGATTTCATAACCGAACTTGATGTAGATATACCAGAACCATCTTCTTACCTCAGCGATGACGCACCATTTTGGGAAAACCTGGACAAAGAGAGTTATCATAATCTACAAAATGCACTGGAAGGATGATGTCAGCAATGACGACAATGAAGCAGTAAATGCATCTTCAACCACAAAAATTCAATGAAGCAGTACAAGTCCAGAAGCAGTAAAACCATCAGCAGGCCACATATATGCATAGAGAAAAGAGAAGAGAAAAGGATAAAAGAAAAGGACAAGAAGAAAGAGAAAGAAGTAATGGAAGAATAAAAAAGGTCCCAGAAGACTTTTCCAACCTTTATACTTTTGTAGTTATTTTGAACCAAACCTCTGCCAAGTTTGTAAAATTTTTTCCTACCGTCCAACCACTTGGCTCATCTGCCATTGTAAATGCTCACTTATCACTCATAAAAGCCTTGTATATAAAAGAAATTGTAATAGAAGTAAGGAGTGTGGTAGAAAAATGGCATCTGAGAGTGTGTAGAAAAGCGTCTATATTCTCAAGTCTTGTAAATTTATCAACAATAGCAAAGTAAGAATTTTCTTTTAATCTCTGCTTTCATTCACAATTTATTTTATTATGTGTATTTTTGTTACCCTTCGAGGGTAAAGGGGTAAAACGATAAAGTAGGGAAATAAAATTTATTTGAATTAATTTAGTTGTTTTCTTGACTAGTTAATATCTATAATACACATGGATCCTTGTTATATATAGTGTTCCCGTCCACATAAAAATAAAAAAAATAAAAATAAAAAATCGATTATTTAGAGAATTTTGGCCGTAAAATCACATTTTAAAACTAGAGTCTTTAGTCTTAACCCTTGACCTATAACCCGTTTTTGTCGGAAAATTAGCGTGTTAGGGAGTACCGAACTTTAAAAACATGAATAAGATATCTAATTAGTTTATCTTTAATATATCAAAATAGAAAATATATTGAATTTATGAGGGACACATAATTGTGAATAAAAATATTTAAAGAGGATTTTGAATCTTTTGAAATTAAATTTATTAATTTATAAGAACATGCACAAATACTATCACAATCTTTTTTATCATCTAATTCATCCTAACTTGATTCTTTACTTGATATTTCTTGAATTATTAATATTTGATTATCTTCTTCTGATTTGTAATCTTTACTTGAATCCTAATTTTCTTTATTAATCAATAACCCTATCATTAAATGTTTAAGTTTATCACTGATTTTTAGAGAATTGATTTTGCTTTCTAGTTTACAATCTTTTGAATGATGAAACTTTAGAAAAACTTTTCCCATCACTTTTACTTTTCAACCATTAGGGTTTTCAGTCATCAATTACAGAAATAGTCAAGGAAGTTTAAAGAAGTTTGCAAATCTCCGTTCAACAAAATATTAAATTTTATTTTGAGTGTGAACGCATTTATTATGTCTATTATTTTAATATAAAAACTTTCTTCTATAGTGTGAAACCTACTTATTATATATTATTATATTATTTACTTAAACCAAAACCTAGCTTATAGTGTGAAAACATTTATTATATGAAAATTATATTTTTTGAAGATCTGTTATTCTTTTGAATTAGGCAATAAATTCAAAATTTTAAAAACATCACTTTATGTCAAGATAAAAACCCCCCTTCCTACTAGACAGAGTCTCCCTAACACACCAATTTTTCTGCAAAAACGGGTTACAGGTCAAGGGTTAAGACTAAAGACTCTAGTTTTTAAAATGTGATTTTACGGCCAAAATTCTCTAAATAACCGATTATTTATTTATTTATTTTTATGTGGATGAGAACACTATATATAACAAGGATCCATGTGTATTTCAGATATTAACTAGTCAAGAAAACTAAAATAATTCAAATAAATTTCATTCCCCTACTTTACTGTTTTACCCCTTTACCCCCAAAGGGTAACAAAAATACACATAATAAAATAAATTGTGAATGAAAGCAGAAATTAAAAGAAAATTCTTACTTTGCTATTGCTGATAAATTTACAAGACTTAAGAATACAGACACTTTTTTCTACACGCTCTCGAACGCCACTTTTCTACCACACCTCTTGTTCTCCTTTACAATTTCTTTTATAGACAAAGCATTTATGGATGACAGGTGAGCATTTACAATGATAGGTAAGTCAAGTGGTTGGACGATAGGAAAATATTTACAAACTTTGCAGAGGTTTGGTTCAAAATAATTACAAAAGGTACAAAGGTTGGAATAGTCTTCTGAGACTTTAAAAAGTCTTCTGAAACCTTTTTATTCTTCCATTACTTCTTCTCTTTCTTGCTGTCCTTTTCTTTTGTCTTTTTCTCTTTACTTTTCTCCATGCATAATACATGGCCTGTTGATGGTTTTACTGCTTCTGGACTTGTACTGCTTCATTGAATTTTTTGTGGTTGAAGACGCATTTACTACTTTATTGTCGTCATTGCTGACATCATCTTTCCAATGCATTTTGCAGATTATGATAACTTTCATCGTCCAGGTTGTCCCAAAATAGTGCGTCATCGCTGAGGTAAGAAGATGGTTCTGGTATATCTACATCGAGTTCGGTTATGAAATCTTGTTCTTCAAATGTAATAACAGGTTTTAGAACAATTATATGTTTTAAAGGTTCATTCCTCCATATAGACATGTTTTCGATTTCACCGATAAGATAAAATAATTTATTCCGGGTTGGTCTAAGATCATAGATTTGGAAAGCTCTAAAGTGAGTAAAAATTCTGAAAATTCATTTGAATGGGTCATTTCCCATTTTGGTTCTTGTTGAGGGATGAGTGGTTCTTTATTGTGTTTTATATATACATGGTGATAGGTTGATACTACCAATCCATCGGTTTGAAACAAAGGTGGAATGGTTTCAAAAGAAATGTCTATCTGTTTTTTGGTTCTAAAAAGATAGGTTAAAATATCTTTCAATTTTTCTGGGAAATGTTCAGGGATTTGAGATACATGGTTCATAAAGACATTTTTTAAAATTCCCTGTTCCATGAACTAGGGTACTAAATCAAAGATTTCTTTATTTACAATAGACATATTCACATAAGCTAGATATATAACAAAGAAAAATTCAGGGTCATGATATGCCATATACGCTGTTTTTATCCTAATATTTTTTATTCTAAAATGTTTATACAAAAGTTCCTGATTTTTAAACACTTTGTTATATTGGGCTTGCAAGAAAAAGGTTTCGATTAAAGAATAGTTATCAGCTTCAATACGGTTTTTAATAACAAGTTTTTCATATTGTTCAGACAAAAGAGCTAATTTCTTAATTAAACTAAGCACTTCAGGTTGACTATTCGAACAACTAGTTTGACTGGTTGACACTGTACTGGTTTTCAAATCTTTTATCAGTTTTTCTTGATTTTCTTGTGTTTTAAGGTTTTGAAAGTTTTGGGTTTTTAAAGCAATCAATTGGTCTTGGAGGTTTTGCGGATGTTGGGCTAAGGTTGACACGTTTTTTCCATAAGCATACTCTAAATTTTGGTTTGGAAAACTCTGCGGTTTTAGAGACTAAAAATTATCTACAATAATTTTATGCTCTTCAAAAAGGTTTTGAGAAAATAAAGAGTTAAACCTCAAATTTGGATTCAACAGTTCATTCAGACATATGGTTCCATATTGAAAGGTTCTAGCTTTTGTAGGTTTTCTTTGAGCCATGTTCCTGTAACATAAAGTCAATCGTTAGTATTATCAACATTATTAATTATTTGTCTACTTAACCAATCTGCTAATATATTATCTTTTCCTTTAATATGTTCAAATTTAGGTTTAAAACCTATTAAAGAGTTTTGAAACTTTATCCATCTTTTGGTGGACAATTTTGAAGAATTTTTATTTTCAAAGAATTTTTTAATATTCTCACAATCGATTCTTAAAGTAAATTGTTCTTGGTTTAAAAATAATTGAAATTTTTCTAAGACTAATATTAAGA
Organism: Vitis rotundifolia; assembly: GCA_030254885.1. Lineage (NCBI taxonomy): Eukaryota > Viridiplantae > Streptophyta > Magnoliopsida > Vitales > Vitaceae > Vitis > Vitis rotundifolia. Next base: position 15,499,261 of record CM058154.1, on the reverse strand, counting down.
TAAGTCTGTAGAACTAAGGTTCTTTTGATAATCATTAAAAGTTCCACTACAATATCTACAAAGTTTTTCTTCTCTTATATTAGTTACTACTAGAAGCATACCTCCCCATCCTGTTTGGCTAGCATCAGTTTGAACTATTTTATATTCATTTTCTAAAGGTAAATGTAAAGGTTGGGAGATGTTTCATAAGTTCCTTTATTTTCTATACAAGTTTAATATCTTCTTGGTTAAAATATCTCTGTCTTGTGTTTTTTGTTTTGCTATAAAGGGGTCCAGCTCATCTATTAAGGTTTTTAATATATGGTCTAGCATAATTTAATAATTCTAAAAAACTTTGAAGGGTTTTTAAGTCTTCAAGTTTGTCTGGAAAATTATTTATTTTTTGTACTATATGATCTTGTAATTTTATTTGTCCATCCTTTAATTCTAATCCTAAAAATTCGATTTGGATTTTAAATAATTTTAGTTTCTTTTTACTTACTATTAATCCATGACTAATTAGTTTCTCAAAAATAAATTCTAAATGTTTTATATGTTCCTGAAGAGTATATGAAAAAATAAGAATATCATCAATGTATACAAGAATAAAAGAATATTTACCAAAAATATTATCCATCATTCATTGAAATATCTGAGGAGCATTTTTTAGTCCAAATGGCTTTACATTTCATTCATATAATCCACAAGGACATGAAAACGCTATACATGGTTTACTATCTTCTTCTAATCTAATTTGCCAAAAACTACTTTTACAATCTAACTGAGAAAAGTATTTACATCTTTGAATATAATTAATTAAAGAATCTTTATTTGGAATTTTATAAGCATCATCATATGTGTTATCATTTAATCTTTTATAATTAATTACCATTCTAGCTTTTCCTCGTTTTTCTTCATTATGGTTTCTGACTAAAAAGACTAAGGATCTATGGAGACTGAAACTTGGTTTTATGAGGTTATTTTGTAATAGTTTTTCTATTTGAATTTTAAATTCCTTTGTATCTATAAGGTTACGCGCTATATCTGCAGTTTTTATTGTTAAATCTGGATTTTTAATTGGTATTTTACAGGTTGTTTTATTTTTATTCCAATGTTTTTGTGGATCTTCTCCTATGATTCCTATTTTTTCTGCTTCTAATATAAGGTTTTTTAATCTATCTGCATTTCTTAATTGTTTTGAGTAATTATTTATTATGCTATCCTTTTGTGCTTCTATTTTGTTAATTTGATGGGAGGTTACATTTTGATTTTTATTTAATACATTTTCCATGTTTGTATAAACAATTGTTGTGGTTTTAGGATGAAAACTGACTTGGTTATTTTGTATTGTTATCTCTCCTTGTAAAGAATGTACAAAATTTAAGCCTAAAATAAAAGGATATAAACTTATAGTAGGCGCAAGACAAGTTTGGGGTAATGCTAAGGTTATGTTATTAATTGTAATTGGTACATTTGAAATATACTTGGTTAGTATTAGTTTTTGTTGATTATATTGAACTAATTCAACTGGTTGAACTAATGTTTGTTGGCCTTCCTGAGGTACTAGGGTTTCAAATAAAAGGTTTTTACTAGCTCTAGTGTCTAACATTGCATCTACCTTTAATTTTATGGTTTTTAATTTAATTGTTGTTGGAAAAATAATAGATTTGACTTTATTTGTAGTATTTACTTATTCAATTATTTGTATGGCTGTTTTTTTTCAGGATTTACTGGTTCTTTTGTTTCTTTTTCAGGGCTTTTTGGTTCTTTTAATTCTTTAAGATTTGAACAACTACCTTCCTCTTCTTCCGAAATTTTTCCTTTAATTATTATTTGTAAATCTTTCCATATATTATAAGGTTTTATTTTGCTTTCTAATGGTTGTACAAGGTTTTCTAAATTTAAAGGGGTTTTTTCAGGTTGATCTTCTTCTTTTTCAATAATCATACAAATAATTTCTTCCCTTTCAGTTTCACTGTCATCTATACTCTATACACTTGAATTTTCACTTTCAAAATCTAATTCACTAATGAGTTCTTCTTCTTCACTATCTACTTGATACTCATTTATGAGGTTTATTTTTACTTGGGTCTATTTCGTTCATTTAATGGTTTTTTAAGTTCAGGACATTCAGGTCTTATATGACCTTTCTGACCATATAAATAACATTTACACTGTCTTTTTCCCTCTATACGTCTTTTTCTTTTTATCCAAAACTTTTCAGGTTTCTTATATCTCGTTTGATATGGTCGTTTTTTATAAAGGGTTCATGATTTTCTTCTAAAAAATTTATTATATTTCTTAGGTTTTCTAAACCTATATTCTCTACATCCTATGTCTAAATTTTCTCCTATATGTAATTTTCTACAAAGTTGTTGATTTATGTCTTGTTTCTTTATTTGGCTTCTTTCTCCTATACTGACCCATTCTCTTTCTAACCAATTTTTTACAAATTCTATTCTAGCCCCTATATAAGGAGAGTTTTTATATTCCGAGGTTGTAAATTCATTCCATAGTTTAAGTCCTACGGGTCCTTGTATTTTTAATATATATTTATTTAAATATTCAGGGGTTCGATCTACTCTAGCAAGGATTGCATATTTCCTAAATTTTTGTTTATATTCCCTTATATATGAAAGGTTACATAACTTTAATTGTTCTAACTTATGGAGATATATTGTGGGTTCTTTTACATCTTCTTGAGTTGTTCCTAAAAAATAAAGTTTTATTAAATTTATAAATACAGAGATGCGAAAATTGTTTCTAACTTCTTGAAAATAACTGTTGTTTTCTTGTTCCATATTTCTAAAGAATTGTAACGCGGTTCCTCTAAGGGTGCTTTTACAAAATTCATAAATTTCTTGTTGGTTTTCAAAGGATACTACTACTTCTGCTGAGTTTAAAGATTGTTCCCAATTTTCTATGGTTTTCCTAAGATCCTGTGCACTATTTATATCTAATATTGTTCCGTATTCATATATTGGTTGCAAAGAACTAGAAGGTTCTGTTTTAGTTTTCCATTGAGGTCCTTTTGGCTTACTGTACGGCTTATTATACCTTATTATTTCACTTTTTACGTTTACAAATTCTTTTTCTTCATTTATTGTATTTACTGACTCATTTGAGACTATCTCTATGTTTTCTTTAACTTTTGGTTGATGAATAGTAAATTGATTTATTATTTCTATTTCTACCAATTTTTTAATCAAGTTGGTTTTATAAAGTTGTTCTATTATTTGATCATCTGTATAGTTTTTACACATTATATCAACAAAGTATTCTCGGTCTACTTGTTCTTCTAGTAACGTTGGGTTACTGAATTCTTCTAACATTATATTAACTAGTTTTGAGTTTTTGTATAGGTTTTCTACTGTTTCTATATTTATTAAAATATCTTCTTGTATAACATTTACAGTTTCTATCTCACTATCTAACTCTACCTCTACATTTACTGTTTTATAATTTTCAAAGGTTATACTTGCACTTCCATCTTGGTTTTCATATAGACTACTAGATGTTGGATATTTTATTACTGGTTTGTTTATTTGAGGTAATTCTCACTCTCGTCCTAATAACTAATCAATATTTACAGGCTTTGCCTCTATCATATTTACAGTTTTACTTCCAAAGGTTTTTACTATATCATCAAATTCCATCATACATTTTAAACTTAAAGCATTTGTGGTTTTTCCTATAAATCCTATGGCTATACTTAGGTTTTTGCTTCCTAATTCCATATCATATCCTTTAGTATTTACATTTATTTTTATTTTTTCTGTGAATTCCTTAAGATCTATACAAAATTGTGGTATACAGCCAATGACTGCGTAATTTTGGTTCATATTTATTTCTGCGCTGGCTAAAAGAGCTCGTCCTACTGTATTGTTTCTAGTATCTAAAAGGTTTATATTTATAAGTGCTCCTATTTCCTTACGATGAAGTCCTATTATTCCTATTAGAATTATTCCTAAGTGCATATATTTATCGGTTTTATTTTTTAATAGTTTATATTTGGTTTCTGAGGATACTAAATCTAAATATACAATATTCCCTATTGAACTTATAGTGTGTTGGTTCAAAAATCTAGTTATTTTAAAATTGTGAACTAATTGTTTTTTGTAAGGTGTTACCTCTTTTACTGTCTTTTTAAATTTTTCTTCAACAAATTCTTTTACATTATCCTTGGGGTTTATTGCTTCTACTATTTCCATGGTTTTATTGCTAAACTTTTTGGTTCAAACGGATTTATTTTTCTTTCTTTTTTAATTATTGGTTTTTCTCCTAAACCAAGGCTTTCAAATTGTTTTAAAAGGTTATTTAATTTTTGTTCCTCTGATGTATTCTTTGTTCTAAAAGTTTATCTACCTTTTGGTTAACTTTTTCTAAGGTTTCTTTTAAATTTTGTTGTTCTATTTCTTTTCTAACAAAGTTTTCTTCTCTAGTTAATTGTTCTTTTATATAATCTAGGTTATTTCTTAACAGGTTATGGTTCTTAAAGTCTTCCAGCTTCTTTCCTAATTCCTAAGACTGTGTTTAGTTTTTCTACAGCTCTTATCTGTCTTCTCTGGATTTCTTTTAAACAATCTATATTACTCTGGTTAATATTTCTCTGGTTTTCTTCTTGAATTTGCTTCCTATAATCTTAAAGTACTTCGTTTGTTAATTTTAATTATTTTTCTACTAGAAATTTTAACTGTTTTACCTCTTGGGTTTGTAAATGAGGGTTCATTAGTTTCTAATGAGATAAACTAGCATATAAATTATCAATATAATATCTTATAATTTCTCTTTTAATTAAGGTTTCTGTAGCAAAAAGTTCGTCAAAAGCTTCTTGTATTGCTACTTCGTATTCATTTAAATATTTAAGAGAGGTTAGATTTTTTATATCAGTGGTTAAGGTTTTTACAGTAGTTCTTACAGCATGCAATTTATCACAAGTTTCTCTAAATTTTTTACGTTGAGTATACAACCTATTATTAAGTTCTTTTACACGATCATAATCTAAATTATATATACCAGGAGGATAAGGAATAAAATACATTAGTGCATATCAAATAAGCAGATTAAGTAAAAATGCAGAATAAATTAAGCAAATATAGTCAGACTTAAAATGGGGTAAGGTAAAGTTCGGTACTCTGAAAATTAAATTGAATCTATAGTTTCTTTTCTAATTAATATTCTGAAATAAAAATAGCTCTGATACCAACTTTTCCCATCACTTAACTTTTTCCCACGTCACTTTTCCCATAGGTCTTTAAGCCATCAGGTTTTTAAATCATCAGTTTCAACAACAGTTAAATAAATGGTCAAAGAGGTTTTAAGACAAAGGGAAATCACCGTTCTTTCAAGATGTAAAATTTTTTTCTTAAGTGTGAACGCATTTATTAGGGTTATTATTTTAATACAAAACCTTTCAAATACAGTGTGAAACCTTTTATATGAAACCCTAGTACCTCAGGAAGATCAACAAATATTAGTTCAACCAGTTGAATTAGTTCAGTACAATCAACAAAAAATATTACTAACCAAGTATATTTCAAACGTACCAATTATAATTAATAATATAACCTTAGCATTACCCCAAACTTACCTTGTACCCAATATAAGTTTATACCCTTTTATTTTAGGTTTAAATTTTGTACATTCTTTACAAGGAGGTATAACAATACAAAATAACCAAGTCAGTTTTCATCCCAAAACCACAACAATTGTGTATACAAACATGGAAAATGTATTAGATAAAAATCAAAATGTAACTTCTCATCAAAGTAACAAAATAGAAGCACAAAAGGATAGCATAATAAATGATTACTCAGAAAAATTAAGAAATGGAAATGCAGATAGATTAAAAAACCTTATATTAGAAGCAGAAAAAATAAGAATTATAGGAGAAGATCCATAAAAACATCAAGTGTGTATAGTATAGACAATAGTGAAACTGAAAAGGAAGAAATATTATGTTTTATATATACATGGTGATAGGCCAGTACTATCGATCCATTGGTTTGAAACAAAGGTGGAATGGTTTCAAAAGAAATATCTATCTGTTTTTTGGTTCTAAAAAGATAGGCTAAAATATCTTTCAATTTTGCTGGGAAATGTTCAGGGATCTGAGATACATGGTTCATAAAGACATTTTTTAAAATTCCCTGTTCCATGAACTGGGGTACTAAATCAAAAATTTCTTTATTTACAATGGACATATTCACATAGGCTAAATATATAACAAAGAAAAATTCAGGGTCATGATATGCCATATCCCCTGTTTTTATCCCGAGATTTTTGGTTCTAAAATGTTTATACAAAAGTTCTTGATTTTTGAACACTTTGTTATATTGGGTTTGCAGAAGAAAGGTTTCGACGAAAGAGTAGTTATCAGCTCCAATACGGTTTTTGGTAACAAGTTTTTCATATTGTTCAGACAAAAGGGCTGATTTCTTAATTAAACTAAGTACTTCAGGTTGACTAGTCAAACAACTGGTTTGACTGGTGACACTGTACTGGTTTTCAAATCTTCTATCAGTTTTTCTTGATTTTCTTGAATTTTGAGGTTTTGGAATTTTTGGGTTTCTAAAGCAATCAGTTGGTTTTGGAGGTTTTGCAAATGTTGGGCTAAGGCTGACACAGTTTTTCCAAAAGCATATTCTAAATTTTGGTTTGGAAAACTCTGTGGTTTTAGAGACCAAAGATTATCTATAATAACTTTATGTTCTTCAAAAAGGTTTTGAGAAAATAAAGAGTTAAACCTCAAATTGGGATTCAACACTTCGTTCAGACATATGGTTCCATATTGAAAGGTTCTAGCTTTAATGGGTTTTCTTTGAGCCATGTTCCTGTAACATGAAGTCAATCGTTAACATTATTAATTATTTGCCTACTTAACCAATCTGCTAATATATTATCTTTTCCTTTAATATGTTCAAATTTAGGTTTAAACCCAATTAAAGAGTTTTGAAACTTTATCCATCTTTTGGTGGACAATTTTGAAGAATTTTTATTTTCAAAAAATTTCTTAATATTCTCACAATCAGTTCTTAAAGTAAATTGTTCTTGGTTCAAAAATAATTGAAATTTTTCTAAGACTAAAATTATTGCTTCGATTTCTAAGTCTGTAGAACTAAGATTCTTTTGATAATCATTAAAAGTTCCACTGCAATATCTACAAAGTTTTTCTTCTCCTATATTAGTTACTACTAAAAGTATTCCTCCCCATCCTGTTTGGCTAGCATCGGTTTGGACTATTTTATATTCACTTTCTAAGGGTAAATGTAAGGTTGGGAGATGCTTCACAAGTTCCTTTATTTTTTGTACAAGTTTAATATCTTCTTGGTTAAAATATCTCTGTCTTGTATTTTTCGTTTTGCTATAAAGGGGTCCAGCTAATCTGCTAAGGTTTTTAATATATGGCCTAGCATAATTTAATAATCCTAAAAAACTTTGAAGGGTTTTCAAGTCTTCAAGTTTGTCTGGAAAATTATTTATTTTTTGTACTATATAATCTTGCAATTTTATTTGTCCATCCTCTAATTCTAATCCTAAAAATTCTATTTGGGTTTTAAATAATTTTAGTTTCTTTTTACTTACTATTAATCCATGACTAATTAGTTTTTCAAAAATAAATTCTAAATGCTTTATGTGTTCCTGAAGAGTATATGAAAAAACAAGAATATCATCAATATATACAAGAACAAAAGAATATTTACCAAAAATGTTATCCATCATTCGTTGGAATATCTGAGGAGCAGTTTTAGTCCAAATGGCATTACATTCCATTCATATAATCCACAAGGACATGAAAACGCTGTCCATGGTTTACTATCTTCTTCTAATCTAATTTGCCAAAATCCACTTTTACAATCTAGCTGAGAAAAGTATTTACATCCTTGAATAGAATTACTTAAAGAATCTTTATTTGGAATTTTATAAGCATCATCATATGTGTTATCATTTAATCTTTTATAATTAATTACCATCCTAGCTTTTCCTCGTTTTTCTTCATTATGGTTTCTGACTAAAAAGGCTGAGGATCTATGAGAACTAAAACTTGGTTTTATGAGGTTATTTTGCAATAGTTCTTCTATTTGAATGTTAAATTCCTTTGTATCTATAAGGTTACATGCTATATCTGCAGTTTTTATTGTTAAATCTGGATTTTTAATTGGTATTTTACAGGTTGTTTTATTTTTATTCCAATGTTTTTGTGGATCTTCTCCTATAATTCCTATTTTTTCTGCTTCTAATATAAGGTTTTTTAATCTATCTGCATTTCTTAATTGTTCTGAGTAATCATTTATTATACTATCCTTTTGTGCTTCTATTTTGTTAATTTGATGAGAAGTTACATTTTGATTTTTATCTAATACATTTTCCATGTTTGTATACACAATTGTTGTAGTTTTAGGATGAAAACTGACTTGGTTATTTTGTATTGTTATTCCTCCTTGTAAAGAATGTACAAAATTTAAACCTAAAATAAAAGGGTATAAACTTATATTGGGTACAAGGTAAGTTTGGGGTAATGCTAATGTTATATTATTAATTATAATTGGTACGTTTGAAATATACTTGGTTAGTAATATTTTTTGTTGATTGTACTGAACTAATTCAACTAGTTGAACTAATATTTGTTGATCTTCCTGAGGTACTAGGGTTTCAAATAAAAGGTTTTTACTAGCTCCAGTATCTAACATCGCGTTTACTTCTAATTCTATGGTTTTTAATTTAATTGTTGTTGGAAAAATAATAGATTTAACTTTATTTGCACTATTTACTTGTTTTATTGTTTGTATGGTTGTTTTTTCAGGATTTATTGGTTCTTTTATTTTCTTTTCAGGGTCTTCTGGTTCCTTCATTTCTTTAGGGTTTGAGCAACTACCTTCCTCTTTTTCCGAAATTTTTCCTTTAATTATTATTTGTAAATCTTTCCATATATTATAAGGTTTTGTTTTACTTTTTAATGGTTGTACAAGGTTTTCTAGATTTAAAGGGGTTTTCTTAGGTTCATCTTCATCTTTTCAATAATCATACAAATTTCTTCCTTTTCAGTTTCACTATTGTCTATACTATACACACTTGAGTTCTCACTTTCAAAGTCTAATTCACTAATGAGTTCTTCTTCTTCACTATCTACTTGATACTCATTTATAAGGTTTATTTTTACTTGAGTTTTTCTATTTCGTTCATTTAATGGTTTTTTAAGTTCAGGACATTCAGGTCTTATATGGCCTTCCTACCCACACAAGTAACATTTACATTGTCTTTTTCCTTCTGTACGTCTTTTTCTTTTTATCCAAAACTTTCCAGGTTTCTTATATCTCGTTTGATATGGTCGTTTCTTATAAAAGGTTCATGATTTTCTTCTAAAAAATTTATTATGTTTCTTAGGTCTTCTAATCCTATATTCTCTACATCCTATGTCTAAATTTTCTCCTATATGTAATTTTCTACAAAGTTGTTGATTTATGTCTTGTTTCTTTATTTGGCTTCTTTCTCCTATACTCACGCATTCTCTTTCTAACCAATTTTTTACAAATTCTATTCTAGCCCCTATATAAGGAGAGTTTTTATATTCCGAGGTTGTAAATTCATTCCATAGTTTAAGTCCTACGGGTCCTTATATTTTTAATATATATTTATTTAAATATTGAGGGGTTCAATCTACTCTAGCAAGGATTGCATATTTCCTAAATTTTTGTTCATATTCCCTTATATACGAAAGGTTACATAACTTTAATTGTTCTAACTTATGGAGATATATTGTGGGTTCTTTTACATCTTCTTGAGTTGTTCCTAAAAAATAAAGTTTTATTAAATTTATAAATACAAAGATGCTAAAATTGTTTCTAACTTCTTAACCATGGACAGCGTTTTCATGTCCTTGTGGATTATATGAATGGAATGTAATGCCATTTGGACTAAAAAATGCTCCTCAGATATTCCAACGAATGATGGATAACATTTTTGGTAAATATTCTTTTGTTCTTGTATATATTGATGATATTCTTGTTTTTTCATATACTCTTCAAGAACACATAAAGCATTTAGAATTTATTTTTGAAAAACTAATTAGTCATGGATTAATAGTAAGTAAAAAGAAACTAAAATTATTTAAAACCCAAATAAAATTTTTAGGATTAGAATTAGAGGATGGACAAATAAAATTGCAAGATCATATAGTACAAAAAATAAATAATTTTCCAGACAAACTTGAAGACTTGAAAACCCTTCAAAGTTTTTTAGGATTATTAAATTATGCTAGGCCATATATTAAAAACCTTAACAGATTAGCTGGACCCCTTTATAGCAAAACGAAAAATACAGGACAGAGATATTTTAACCAAGAAGATATTAAACTTGTACAAAAAATAAAGGAACTTGTGAAGCATCTCCCAACCTTACATTTACCCTTAGAAAGTGAATATAAAATAGTCCAAACCGATACTAGCCAAACAGGATGGGGAGGAATACTTTTAGTAGTAACTAATATAGGAGAAGAAAAACTTTGTAGATATTGCAGTAGAACTTTTAATGATTATCAAAAGAATCTTAGTTCTACAGACTTAGAAATCGAAGCAATAATTTTAGTCTTAGAAAAATTTCAATTATTTTTAAACCACGAACAATTTACTTTAAGAACCGATTGTGAGAATATTAAGAAATTTTTTGAAAATAAAAATTCTTCAAAATTGTCCACCAAAAGATGGATAAAGTTTCAAAACTCTTTAATTGGGTTTAAACCTAAATTTGAACATATTAAAGGAAAAGATAATATATTAGCAGATTGGTTAAGTAGGCAAATAATTAATAATGTTAACGATTGACTTCATGTTACAGGAACATGGCTCAAAGAAAACACACTAAAGCTAGAACCTTTCAATATGGAACCATATGTCTGAACGAAGTGTTGAATCCCAATTTGAGGTTTAACTCTTTATTTTCTCAAAACCTTTTTGAAGAACATAAAGTTATTATAGATAATCTTTGGTCTCTAAAACCACAGAGTTTTCCAAACCAAAATTTAGAATATGCTTTTGGAAAAACCGTGTCAGCCTTAGCCCAACATTTGCAAAACCTCCAAAACCAACTGATTGCTTTAGAAACCCAAAAATTCCAAAACCTCAAAATTCAAGAAAATCAAGAAAAACTGATAGAAGATTTGAAAACCAGTACAGTGTCAACCAGTCAAACCAGTTGTTTGACTAGTCAACCTGAAGTACTTAGTTTAATTAAGAAATCAGCCCTTTTGTCTGAACAATATGAAAAACTTGTTACCAAAAACCGTATTGGAGCTGATAACTACTCTTTAGTCGAAACCTTTCTTCTGCAAACCCAATATAACAAAGTGTTCAAAAATCAAGAACTTTTGTATAAACATTTTAGAACCAAAAATCTCGGGATAAAAACAGGGCATATGGCATATCATGACCCTGAATTTTTCTTTGTTATATATTTAGCCTATGTGAATATGTCCATTGTAAATAAAGAAATTTTTTATTTAGTACCCCAGTTCATGGAACAGGGAATTTTAAAAAATGTCTTTATGAACCATGTATCTCAGATCCCTGAACATTTCCCAGCAAAATTGAAAGATATTTTAACTATCTTTTTAGAACCAAAAAACAGATAGACATTTCTTTTGAAACCATTCCACCTTTGTTTCAAACCAATGGATCGGTAGTACCGGCCTACCACCATGTATATATAAAACATAATACAGAACCACTCATCCCTCAACAACAACCAGAATGGGAAATGACCCGTTCAAATGAATTTCCAGAATTTTTCACTCGCTTTAGAGCTTTCCAAATCTATGATCTTAGACCAACCCGGAATAAAATATTTTATCTTATTGGTGAAACCGGAAACATGTCTATATGGAGGAATGAACCTTTAAAACATATAATTGTTCCAAAACCTGTTATTACCCCTGAAGAACAAGATTTCACAACCGAGCTTGATGTAGACATACCAGAACCATCTTCTCACCTCAGCGATGACGCACTATTTTGAGACAACCTGGACGAAGAGAGTTATCATAATCTGCAAAATGCACTGGAAGGATGATGTCAGCAATGACGACAATACAGCAATAAATGCGTCTTCAACCACATAAATTAAATGATGCAGTAATGACACAGTACAAGTCCAAAAGCTGTACAACCCTTAGAAGGCCACGTAGAAAGAAGAGAAGAGAAAAATAAATGAAAAGAACAAGAAGAAAGAGAAAGAAGAAATGAAAAGGTCAAAGTTCTTAGAAGATTTTTAAAGACTTTTACTTTTGTAGTTATTATGAATAACCAAACTTTTGAAGAGATTGTAAATATATTTCCTACCGACTCACTTGCCATAATAAAAGTTAACCTAATTCCTAAGTCTACAAAAGGCAGTGTAAGATGATAGGAAAGGCAGAGTTCGACGGTGTGTAAGAAAGGTGTAAAGGTGTCTTTGTATTCTCAAGCTCTCATCAGCAATGTAAGAATTTCCTTTTCAGAGTATCATTTTTCAAATTCTGCTTTTATTTGAATTTTCTTTTATAATTCTGCTTTTATTTATAATGTGTAATTTTGTTACCCTTCGGGGGTAAAGGGGTAAAACGGTAAAGTAGGGAAATGAAATTTATTTGAATTATTTTAGCTTTCTTGACTATTTAATATCTGAAATACACATGGATCCTTGTTATATATAGTGTTCCCGTCCACATAAAAAAAAAAAAAAAAAAAAAAAAATCGAAAATTCGGTTATTTAGAGAATTTTGGCCATAAAATCACGTTTTAAAACTAGAGTCTTTAGTCTTAACCCTTGACCTGTAACCCGTTTTTGCCAAAAAATTGGCGTGTTAGGAAGACTCTGTCTGGTCAGAAGGGAGGTTTTTACCTTTGACACGAAGTGATGTTTTAAAAAATTTTGAGTTTATTGCCTTAATTTTTGAAATAGCCGATCCTCAAAAGATATATCATTCATGCTTTCACACTAAGTTGAAGATTTTGTTCTACTTAAATTATATAATATTATGTAATAAGTAGGTTTCACACTGTATTTGAAAGGTTTTGTACTAAAATAATAACCCTAATAAATGCATTCACACTTAAGAAAGAATTTTACATCTTGAAAGAACGGTGATGATGTAAATGTTATATAATTGACTGACTCATTTGAGACTATTCCTATGTTTTCTTTAACTTTTGGTTGATGAATAGTAAATTGATTTATTATTTCTATTTCTACCAATTTTTTAATCAAGTTGGTTTTATAAAGTTGTTCTATTATTTGATCATCTGTATAGTTTTTACACATTATATCAACAAAGTTTTCTCGGTCTACTTGTTCTTTTAGTAACGTTGGGTCACTGAATTCTTCTAACATTATATTAACTAGTTCTGAGTTTTTGTATAAGTTTTCTACTGTTTCTATATTTATTAAAATATCTTCTTGTATAACATTTACAGTTTCTATCTCACTATCTGACTCTACCTCTACATTTACTGTTTTATAATTTCCAAAGGTTATACTTGCACTTCCATCTTGGTTTTCATATAGACTACTAGATGTTGGATATTTTATTACTGGTTTGTTTATTTGAGGTAATTCCCATTCTCGTCTTAGTAAATAATCAATATTTACAGGTTTTGCCTCTATCATATTTACAGTTTTACTTCCAAAGGTTTTTACTATATCATCAAATTCCATCATACATTTTAAACTGAAGGTGTTTGTGGTTTTTCTTATAAATCCTATGGCTATACGTAGGTTTTTGCTTCCTAATTCCATATCATAACCTTTAGTATTTACAGTTATATTTATTTTTTCTGTGAATTCCTTAAGATCTATACAAAATTGTGGTATACAGCCAATGACTGCGTAATTTTGGTTCATATTTATTTCTGCGCTGGCTAAAAGAGCTCGTCCTATTGTATTGTTTCTAGTATCTAAAAGGTTTATATTTATAAGTGCTCCTATTTCTTTACGATGAAGTCCTATTATTCCTATTAAAATTATTCCTAAGTGCATATATTTATCGGTTTTATTTTTTAATAGTTTATATTTGGTTTCTGGGGATACTAAATCTAAATATACAATATTTCCTATTGAACTTATAGTATGTTGGTTCAAAAATCTAGTTATTTTAAAATTTTGAACTAATTGTTTTTTGTAAGGTGTTACCTCTTTTACTGTCTTTTTAAATTTTTCTTCAACAAATTCTTTTACATTATCCTTGGGGTTTATTGCTTCTACTATTTCCATGGTTTTATTGCTAAACTTTTTGGTTCAAACGGATTTATTTTTCTTTCTTTTTTAATTATTGGTTTTTCTCCTAAACCAAAGTTTTCAAATTGTTTTAAAAGGTTATTTAATTTTTGTTCCTCTGATGTATTTCTTTGTTCTAAAAGTTTATCTACCTTTTGGTTAACTTTTTCTAAGGTTTCTTTTAAATTTTGTTGTTCTAATTTTATTTGTTCTATTTCTTTTCTAACAAATTTTTCTTCTCTAGTTAATTGTTCTTTTATATAATCTAGGTTATTTCTTAACAGGTTATGATTCTTAAAGTCTTCCAACTTCTTTCCTAATTCCTAAGATTGTGTTTAGTTTTTCTACAGCTCTTATCTGTCTTCTCTGGATTTCTTTTAAACAATCTATATTACTCTGGTTAATATTTCTCTGGTTTTCTTCTTGAATTTGCTTCCTATAATCTTGCAGTACTTCGTTTGTTAATTTTAATTGTTTTTCTATTACAAATTTTAACTGTTTTACCTCTTGGGTTTGTAGATGAGGGTTCATTAGTTTCTAATGAGATGAACTAGCATATAAATTATCAATATAATATCTTATAATTTCTCTTTTAATTAAGGTTTCTGTAGCAAAAAGTTCATCAAAAGCTTCTTGTATTGCTACTTCGTATTCATTTAAATATTTAAGAGAGGTTAGATTTTTTATATTAGTGGTTAAGGTTTTTACAGTAGTTCTTACAACATGCAATTTATCACAAATTTCCCTGAATTCTTTACGTTGAGTATACAACCTATTATTAAGTTCTTTTACACGATCATAATCTAAATTATATATACCAGGAGGATAAGGAATAAAAGACATTAGTGCATATCAAATAAGCAGATTAAGTAAAAATGCAGAATAAATTAAGCAAATATAGTCAGACTTAAAATGGGGTAAGGTAAAGTTCGGTACTCTAAAATTAAATTGAATCTATAGTTTCTTTTCTAATTAATATTCTGAAATAAACATAACTCTGATATCAACTTTTCCCATCACTTAACTTTTTAAATTTTTCCCACGTCACTTTTCCTATAAGCCATCAACTTTTCAAGTTTTTAAATCATCAGTTTCAACAACAGTTAAATAAATGGTCAAAGAGGTTTTAAGACAAAGGGAAATCACCGTACTTTCAAGATGTAAAATTCTTTCTTAAGTGTGAATGCATTTATTAGGGTTATTATTTTAGTACAAAACCTTTCAAATACAGTGTGAAACCCACTTATTACATAATATTATATAATTTAAGTAAACCAAAATCTTCAACATAGTGTGAAAGCATGAATGATATATCTTTTGAGGATCAGCTATTTCAAAAATTAAGGCAATAAACTCAAAATTTTTTAAAACATCACTTCGTGTCAAAGGTAAAAACCTCCCTTTCGACCAGACAGAGTCTCCCTAACACGCCAATTTTTCGGCAAAAACGAGTTACAGGTCAAGAGTTAAGACTAAAGACTCTAGTTTTAAAACGTGATTTTACGGCCAAAATTCTCTAAATAACCGAATTTCTGAATTTTTATTTATTTATTTATTTATTTTATGTGGACGGGAACACTATATATAACAAGGATCCATGTGTATTTCAGATATTAAATAGTCAAGAAAGCTAAAATAATTCAAATAAATTTCATTTTCCTACTTTACCGTTTTACCCCTTTACCCCCGAAGGGTAACAAAATTACACATTATAAATAAAAGCAGAATTATAAAAGAAAATTCGAATAAAAGCAGAATTTGAAAAAGGAAACTCTAAAAAGGAAATTCTTACATTGCTGATGAGAGCTTGAGAATACAAAGACACCTTTACACCTTTCTTACACATCGTCGAACTCTGCCTTTTCTATCATCTTACACTGCCTTTTATAGACTTAGGAATTAGGTTAACATTTATTATGGCAGGTGAGTCGGTAGGAAATATATTTACAATCTCTTCAGAAGTTTGGTTATTCATAATAACTACAAAAGTAAAAGTCTTTAAAAATCTTCTGAAGACTTTGACCTTTTCATTTCTTCTTTCTCTTTCTTCTTGTTCTTTTCATTTATTTTTCTCTTCTCGTCTTTCTACGTGGCCTTCTGAGGGTTGTACAGCTTCTGGACTTGTACTGCGTCATTATTGCATCATTTAATTTATGTGGTTGAAGATGCATTTATTACTGTATTGTCGTCATTGCTGACATCATCCTTCCAGTGCATTTTGCAGATTATGATAACTCTCTTCGTCCAGGTTGTCCCAAAATAATGCGTCATCGCTGAGGTAAGAAGATGGTTCTGGTATGTTTACATCAAGCTCGGTTATGAAATCTTATTCTTCAGGGGTAATAACAGGTTTTGGAACAATTATATGTTTTAAAGGTTCATTCCTCCATATAGACATGTTTCCGGTTTCACCAATAAGATAAAATATTTTATTCCGGGTTTCACCAATAATGTTGATAATACTAACGATTGACTTCATGTTACAGGAATATGGCTCAAAGAAAACCCACTAAAGCTAGAACCTTTCAATGTGGAACCATATGTTTGAACGAAGTGTTGAATCCCAATTTGAGGTTTAACTCTTTATTTTCTCAAAACCTTTTTGAAGAGCATAAAGTTATTATAGATAATCTTTGGTCTCTAAAACCACAGAGTTTTCCGAACCAAAATTTAGAATATGCTTTTGGAAAAACCGTGTCAGCCTCAGCCCAACATTTGCAAAACCTCCAAAACCAACTGATTGCTTTAGAAACCCAAAATTTTCAAAACCTCAAAATTCAAGAAAATCAAGAAAAACTGATAGAAGATTTGAAAACCAGTACAGTGTCAACCAATCAAACCAGTTGTTTGACTAGTCAACCTGAAGTACTTAGTTTAATTAAGAAATCAGCCCTTTTGTCTGAACAATATGAAAAACTTGTTACCAAAAACTGTATTGGAGCTGATAACTACTCTTTAGTCGAAACCTTTCTTCTGCAAACCCAATATAACAAAGTGTTCAAAAATCAAAAACTCTTGTATAAACATTTTAGAACCAAAAATCTCGGGATAAAAATAGGGTATATGGCATATCATGACCCTGAATTTTTCTTTGTTATATATTTAGCCTATGTGAATATGTCCATTGTAAATAAAGAAATTTTTGATTTAGTACCCCAGTTCATGGAACAAAGAATTTTAAAAATGTCTTTATGAACCATGTATCTTAGATCCCTGAACATTTCCCAGCAAAATTGAAAGATATTTTAACCTATCTTTTTAGAATCAAAAAACAGATAGACATTTCTCTTGAAACCATTCCGCCTTTATGAACAAGGAACTTGATGTAGACATACCAGAACCATCTTCTTACCTCAGCGATGACGCACTATTTTGGGACAACCTAGATGAAGAGAGTTATCATAATCTGCAAAATGCACTGGAAGGATGATGTCAGCAATGACGACAATACAACAGTAAATGCGTCTTCAACCACATAAATTAAATGATGCAATAATGACACAGTACAAGTCCAGAAGTTGTACAACCCTCAGAAGGCCACGTAGAAAGAAGAGAAGAGAAAAACAAAAGAAAAGAGCAAGAAGAAATGAAAAGGTCAAAGTCCTCAGAAGATTTTTAAGTCTTAGAAGACTTTTACTTTTGTAGTTATTGTGAATAACCAAACTACTGAAGAGATTGTAAATATATTTCCTACCGACTCACCTGCCATTATAAATGTTTACCTAATTACTGAGTCTATAAAAGGAAGTGTAAGATGGTAGAAAAGGCAAAGTTCGACGGTGTGTGAGAAAGGTGTAAAGGTGTCTTTGTATTCTCAAGTTTTCATCAGCAATGTAAGTAGTTCCTTTTTCAAATTCTGCTTTTATTCGAATTTTCTTTATAATTCTGCTTTTATTTATAATTTATTTTAATATGTGTAATTTTGTTACCCTTTGGGGGTAAAGGGGTAAAACGGTAAAGTAGGGAAATGAAATTTATTTGAATTATTTTAGCTTTCTTGACTAGTTAATATCTTAAATACACATGGATCCTTGCTATATATAGTATTCCCGTCCACATAAAAAAATAAATAAATAAATAAATAAATAATTGGAAATTCGGTTATTTAGAGAATTTTGGCTGTAAAATCACGTTTTAAAACTAGAGTCTTTAGTCTTAACCCTTGACCTATTACCCATTTTTGCCGAAAAATTGGTGTGTTAGGGAGACTCTGTCTGGTTGGAATGGGGGTTTTTACCTTTGACACGAAGTGATGTTTTAAAAATTTTGAGTTTATTGCCTTAATTTTTGAAATAGCCGATCTTCAAAAGATATATCATTCATATAATAAATGCTTTCACACTATGCTGAAGATTTTGGTTTACTTAAATTATATAATATTATGTAATAAGTAGGTTTCACACTGTATTTGAAAGGTTTTGTATTAAAATAATAACCCTAATAAATGTGTTCACACTTAAGAAAAATTTTTTATATCTTTATAGTTTTTAAACGTTATATCAACAAAGTTTTCTTGGTCTACTTGTTCTTCTAGTAACGTTGGGTTACTGAATTCTTCTAACATAATATTAACTAATTCTGAGTTTTTGTATAGGTTTTCTATTGTTTCAATATTTAGTAAAATATCTTCTTGTGTAACATTTACAGTTTCTATCTCACTATCTGACTCTACCTCTACATTTACTGTTTTATAATTTCGAAAGGTTATACTTGCACTTCCATCTTGGTTTTCATCTAAACTACTAGATGTTGGATATTTTATTACTGGTTTGTTTATTTGAGGTAATTCTCACTCTCGTCCTAATAAATAATCTATATTCATAGGTTTTGCCTCTATCATATTTACAACTTTACTTCTAAAGGTTTTTACTATATCATCACATTTCATCATACATTTTAAACTTAAGGCGTTTGTGATTTTTCCTATAAATCCTATAGCTATACTTAGGTTCTTACTTCCTAATTCCATATCATAACCTTTAGTATTTACAGTTATTTTTATTTTTTCTGTGAATTCCTTAAGATCTATACAAAATTGTGGTATACAACCAATGACTACGTAATTTTGGTTCATATTTACTTCTGCGCTAGCTAAAAGAGCTCGTCCTACTATATTGTTTCTAGTATCCAAAAATAAATCTATTAAAATTAGAAAATAAACAAATGAAATTAGAAAATGAGTTGATAAAACAAGAAAACGAACAAATCAGAAATGTAATACAATATAAACAAAATTCTGCTGAAACATCTAATAATCAAGATCTAGGAATAATAATACCTAATAAACAAACTCCCATAGAATCATTTATCAATACAATATCTAAAATAGATTTTCAAAGATGGTATACTAATATAAAACTCATAGTTGAAGATTTTGAAATAGAAATAGTAGCATTAATAGACTCAAGAGCCGACATGAATTGTATTCAAGAAGGATTAATTCCTATTCAATATTACGAAACTACTGGAGAAGAATATTTTGCTGCAAATAAAGGAAAATTAGAAATTGAATATAAACTTTAAAATGTTCATATATGTCAAGATAATTATTGTTTTAAAACTCAATTTATATTAGTAAAAAATATGAATAAACCTTTAATTTTAGGAACCCCTTTTATTACACTACTTTACCCTTTCCAAGTAAATGATAAAGGTGTCAAAACTATAATATTAGGAAATACTATATTTTTCCCTTTTATATATCCATTAACTAAAAAAGAAATACATCAAGTCCAAAGCGATTCAATAAATAAAAGAATAAATTTAATTCAAAGAAAACAAGCTCATATAAATTTTATATCAAAAGAAATTCAATATAGAAAAATAGAAGAACAACTTTTAGAAGACAAAGTTCAAAAGAAGATAAAAGAGATTTAAGATCTTTTTCAAAAGGAAATTTATTCTGATCTTCCAAATGCTTTTTGGTCCCGAAAGAAACATGAAATAAGTTTACCTTATATTCAAAATTTTGATAAGTCTAAAATTCCTACTAAAGCTAGACCAATTCAAATGAATGAAAAACTTTTAAATATTGCAAACAAGAAATTGATTCATTAATAAAAAAGAAATTAATTAGACCTTCTAAATCTCCTTGAAGTTGTGCTGCTTTTTATGTTCAAAATGCTGCTGAGATAGAAAGAGGTGCTGAGAATTGGATACTATTTGCACCCAGGACAAACAACAGTTCATGCATGCAGTAATTTAATTAAGCACGCAACAATTTAATTCTGTCTAATGAGCTTCACGCATAAAAACAGAAATAATTAATGTCTAATTCTGTCTAATTTATTGCAGAAATTTAAGCATAAAAATACAGATATTTGAATTTGAAAATTTTATTTATTGAAATTATACCTTGATTACAGAGAGTTGATGATTACAAGCTCATTGACAGCAGAGGGATGACTCAGACTGATGATTACAAGAGACTAGAATTTTTGAAAAGGAAAATTACAAGAGAGGGAATTTTGTTGTACTGGAAATCTCACTTTCTCTCTGGAATTTTTTGCTCTCTAAATTATGCTGTGTCGATGAAGAAGAACTCATCCCCTTTTATAACCGAAGTTCGAACTTCAAATGAGACTTCAATTTTGGAAAAAAGTACTTTCACATGTGGAGGTCTTTGAAGCAAAGGTAAGTTTTCCTTTTGATTTCTTCATGTCTTCATTTTGCACGTTGAAGAATGAGTCATGCACATGACTCATGCAAAAAAGACAAACATACTTTACATTTTTTTTTTTTTTTTACTGGATAAACACGAGCAAACCATTGTACAAATTTACAACTAGAAGATTCTTTGATATTTTTTATCCAAGGATTTCTAAGAGATTTTCTTCCAGACTGAGACAGGCTTCTTTTTCAAAAGCGTACTCTTTTTTGTACTTATCTTCAAGAGAGGTGAATTGAGTTTGGAACAGAAAGGGGACTAATGGGAGATCAGTGACAGAAAAGATTTTTTGAATATTGTCTTCAGCGAGGAGATTATAGTTGTTGGATAAATCATAAATCTCATAATCAAGGTTTCGGGCAATCATTCTGGATCTCCAATGTCTGACCTGTTTTTTGAGGTTGAATCTAGTATAGGGCCAAGGGCTTTCTGTACCAAACAGTTGATATTTTTTATGACCAGTCTTGATGAGTATGGTGTGTTGAGCACGATAAATTCCTCCATCATTTGACCATTCAGGAGGCTTGCTTTCAATGATGACTTCAGCTGATTTGTATCCACTGATGAAGGTATTTAACACGCAAATTGCTAATTTCCTTCCAAATCCATCAGTTTGATCAGGATTGGAGAAAATTAGCTGATAGAGTAAACCATAATCCATGAGAAGGGCAGGGGTCAACTCTATTGACTCATTATTGAACTTAATGCATATGGGCTTATAACTATCTAAGTCAATATTTGCTTTACAAATACTATAAGTGAGAGCACACTTACAGCCATACCTTTCTAATAGAATTTCCCGACACAAGGGGTCAGTTTGTGGACAGTCATCAAAAGTGTGGTCATAATGAGTCTTCCAGGTGAAAATCATTCCTTGAATATAAACTCCAAATAAATTCCCTCTCTTGTAATTTTCCTTTTCAAAAATTCTAATTTAATCACTGGTTTGGTCTGTCCAGTTTCCTGCTTGGTTTCAAAAATGGTGGACTTTCTTTGGTTTACTGGATTCAATATTTCCTCCTGATATTCAAGAAAAATTTGAACTTTACAAGAAAAAGACTTCATCTCAGCCCTTCACTCAACCAAAGCTCCTGACGTTCTGCTCCAGATTAAGAATTCCATGGATTCTCACATGGAATATTATCAAGAAGCAAGAGCAACCTCATCCTTTTCCATTATCTCTTTCTAGAGAATTCAACATCAAATGGTGGGACAAATTCAATCATGATTTCGTATGTCAACAGAAGGTTTTGGAATTAATTTCAACATACCCGGATCATCAAATTCAAAAGATTCATCAAATTCTTCTCAAGGACCAACTCAAGAAGAATTTCTCACTTTGAAAAGCAAGTGTTAAGCTTCATTAGCAGCTGCTACTGATTTAGAGCAGTATCGACAAGAACTTTTTCAAACTCTCAAACAGTTTGACGATCAGCAAGAAAATGAAGATAATGAATAAATAGTCATATCTGATGACTTATACGAAAACCCTAAATTCATCCTTTACGGAGGACCTATGGGACAATCTAGATAAAAGATTTCAAGAATCTTCTACAGCTGTAAATTTGTACAATAGCTTTTGTATTTATCCAGTGTTAAAAAAAAAAAAAAATTGTAAAGTATGTTTGTCTTTTTGCATGAGTCATGTTCATGACTCATTCTTCAACGTGCAAAATGAAGACATGAAGAAATCAAAAGAAAAACTTACCTTTGCTTCAAAGACCTCCACGTGTGAAAGAGTACTTTTTTTCCCAAAATTGAAGTCTCATTTGAAGTCCGAACTTCGGCTATAAAAGGGGATGAGTTCTTCTTCATCGACATAGCACAATTTAGAGAACAACAAATTCCAGAGAGAAAGTGAGATTTTCAATGCAACAAAATTCCCTCTCTTGTAATTTTCCTTTTCAAAAATTATGAATTTATAAAAGGAGAGTTGAATTCCCTTCCTGACTTCCTTACTCGGGAGTTTTTGCAGGGTAAGGATCCTCCTCCTAGAAATTTTAACTATTTTACCTCTTAGGTTTGTAGATGATGGTTCATTAGTTTCTAATGAGATAAACTAGCATATAAATTATCAATATAATATTTTTTAATTTCTCTTTTAATTATGGTTTCTGTATCAAAAAGTTCGTCAAAAGCTTCTTGTATCGCTACTTCCTATTCGTTCAAATATTTAAGAGAGGTTAGATTTTTTATATCAGTGGTTAAAGTTTTTACAGTAGTTCTTAAATCGTACAATTTATCACAAGTTTCTCTAAATTCTTTACGTTGAGCATATAACCTATTATTAAGTTCTTTTACACGATCATAATCTAAATTATATATACCAGGAGGATAAGGAATAAAAGACATTAATGCATATCAAATAAGTAGATTAAATAAAGATGCAAATAAATCAAGCAAATATAGTCAAACTTTAAATAGGGTAAGGTAAAGTTCAATACTCTGAAAATTAAATTGAATCTATAGTTTCTTTTTCTAATTAATATTCTGCAATACACATAGCTTTGATACCAACTTTTCCCATCACTTTTACTCTCACTTTTACTTTTCAACCATTAGGGTTTTCAGTCATCAGTTACAGAAATAGTCAAGGAAGTTTAAAGAAGTTTGCAAATCTCCGTTCAACTAAATGTTAAATTTTATTTTGAGTGTGAACGCATTTATTATGCCTATTATTTTAATGCAAAAACTTTCTTCTATAGTGTGAAACCTACTTATTACATATTATTATATTATTTACTTAAACCAAAACCTAACTTATAGTGTGAAAACATTTATTATATGAAAATTATATTTTTTGAAGATTAGTTATTCTTTTGAATTAGGCAATAAATTCAAAATTTTAAAAACATCACTTCGTGTCAAGGTAAAAACCCTCCTTCCGACCAGACAGAGTCTCCTTAATACGTCAATTTTTTGGCAAAAACGAGTTACAGGTCAAGTATTAAGACTAAAGACTCTAGTTTTTAGAACAAAGAAATACATCAGAAGAACAAAAATTAAATAACCTTTTAAAACAATTTGAAAACTTTGGTTTAGGAGAAAAACCAGTAGTTAGAAAGGAAAGAAAAATAAATCCATTTGAACAAAAAAGTTTAGCAATAAAACCATGGAAATAGTAAAAGCAATAAACCCCAAGGATAATATAAAAGAATTTGTTGAAGAAAAATTAAAAAATGTCAGTAAAAGAGGTAACACCTTACAAAAAACAACTAGTTCAAAATTCTAAAATAACTAGATTTTTAAACCAACATATTATAAGTTCAATAGGAAATATTGTATATTTAGATTTAGTATCTCCAAAAACAAAACATAAATTATTAAAAAATAAAACCGATAAATATATGCACTTAGGAATAATTCTAATAGGAATAATAGGACTTCATCGTAAAGAAATAGGAGCACTTATAAATATTAACCCCTGAATATTTAAATAAATATATATTAAAAATACAAGGACCCGTAGGACTCCCAGAAAAATTGAAAGATTTTTTTTTTATATGTAAGATAGTGAGATAGAAACTGTAAATGTAAATAAATAAATAAAAAAATCGGTTATTTAGAGAATTTTGGCCATAAAATCACGTTTTAAAAACTAGAGTCTTTAGTCTTAACCCTTAACCTGTAACCCGTTTTTGTTGAAAATTTGGCGTGTTAGGGAGACTCTGTCTTGTCGGAAGGGAGGTTTTTACCTTAACACGAAGTGATGTTTTTAAAATTTTGAATTTATTGCCTAATTTAAAAGAATAACCGATCTTCAAAAAATATAATTTTCATATAATAAATGTTTTCACACTATAAGCTAGGTTTTGGTTTAAGTAAATAATATAATAATATGTAATAAGTAGGTTTCACACTATAGAAGAAAGTTTTTATATTAAAATAATAGGCATAATAAATGCGTTCACACTCAAAATAAAATTTAACATTTTATTGAACGGAGATTTGCAAACTTCTTTAAACTTCCTTGACCATTTCTGTAATTGATGACTGAAAACCCTAATGGCTGAAAAGTAAAAGTGATGGGAAAAGTTGGTATCAGAGTTGTGTGTATTGCAGAATATTAATTAGAAAATGAAACTATAGATTCAATTTAATTTTCAGAGTACAAAACTTTACCTTACCTCATTTAAAGTTTGACTATATTTGCTTGATTTATTTGCATCTTTATTTAATCTGTTCATTTGATATGCATTAATGTCTTTTATTCCTTATCCTCCTGGTATATATAATTTAGATTATGATCGTGTAAAAGAACTTAATAATAGGTTATATGTTCAATGTAAAGAATTTAGAGAAACTTGTGATAAATTGCACGATTTAAGAACTACTGTAAAAACTTTAACCACTGATATAAAAAATCTAACCTCTCTTAAATATTTGAACGAAGACGAAGTAGCAATACAAGAAGCTTTTGACGAACTTTTTGCTACAGAAACCATAATTAAAAGAGAAATTATAAAATATTATATTGGTAATTTATATTTTCTACGGCTTTTATTTGTCTTCTCTGGATTCCCTTTAAACAATCTATATTCTTGCAGTATTATTAATTTACAAGAACATGCACAAATACTATAATAATCTTTTTTATCATTTGATTCATTCTGATTTGATTCTTTACTTGATATTTCTTGAATTATTAATATTTGATTATCTTCTTCTGATTTGTAATCTTTACTTGAATCCTAATTTTCTTTATTAATCAATGACCCTATCATTAAATGTTTAAGTTATTTTTAGAGAATTGATTTTGCTTTCTAGTTTACAATCTTTTGAATAATGACCTATTTTGCCACATTTATAACAAGTTGGAGTTATTGTAGTTTTCTTTTTTAGAGTTGTTTTATTGGAAGGTTTTGATTTATTATGATTAAATTGTACAAATCTTTTGAAATTTTAACTCAATTAATGACGTTTTACCTTTTGTATTATGGCACGAAGTGATGTTCCCTATTAATATAACCATTTAATAAATGTAAATATTTTAAAATAAAATATATTCAAATACAACTATAAAATAGATGAAAATTAACTTTTTATGATATAATTAATATCAAATTTAAATACAAAAAAAAAACGCTATTAGCTAGCTATTCATGTGCCTTGCATGTAGATCAAGCCTAATTTTTTATTTTAAACATTGAAAATAATATATATTTCATATTATTTTTACTCATTTCACGATTTAAATATAAATATAATAGAACATAACATATCTCATCGGCATACTACCTAAAAATATCATGTCCATAGAATGTGTATCAAAGGATATCTTATCTCATTGATATAATATTCTTGGATATACGTATCATATCCTATCATGCCTCGTCAACAAAACATATTCAGGTATGTAAGAAAGGAAAAGCTAAAAAAAAGGAAAATCAAAATTGTTTTGAGTCAAAACTTTTTCACTTTCCCTACTTAATTTAACTACAAATCAAGACTTTGGTGGAGAAGAACACTTTCAATATTGAGGGTTAAAAGCTAAAAAAAAGGAAAATCAAAATTGATTTGAGTCAAAACTTTTTCACTTTTCCTACTTAATTTAACTACAAATCAAGACTTTGGTAGAGAAGACCACTTTCAATACTGAGGGTTATTGCCCCTTTGCAGCTAACATGTAGCATTTGTTTCCTCTTTGCTTCACTAACCAAAACCTTTAAGCAATATGATATATAAAGTTAAATAAAATCTAAACTTTGAAATTATATTTGATTATTGAAAAGAATTAAGAAAAAAGACAATTCTAAGAAAAATAACCATCTTATGTTTGGATTGGATATTGCACAAAAGTAAAAAAGAAAATGTTTTAGAATTTTTTTTTTTTTAAAAAAATAGAGCTTGTTTAAGTGTGATTCTCATTCAGAAATTTAGAATGTTTTTTACAATGATTTTAGAAAATGTTTCTAATTTTTTAACACTTGAAATTTTTTATCTTTCAAGCATTAAAGAGGTTAAAAATACTTTCTAAAATCATTGTCAAACATACTCTTAAAATGAATTTGATAGTGATTTTAGAAAACGTTTCTAATATTTCTAACACTTAAATCATAAAAATTTTAAAATATTAAAAAGGTTAAAAACGCTTCATAAAATTATTGTCTAACAGACTCTTAATTTTAAAAGTAAAATTTAGTCCTCTCAATATAATAGAACAATTGAAACAAAATGAGAATTACTTTAAATTCACATACAAAAGCATTTCCATAATTAATTCAAAGAAATAATACCAAGGATCATCAGCAAAATCCAAATTCGATTTCAAGGATTAGCCCAATGAAGATGAAGATTTGAAACACAAAATTAAAAGAGCCATTTTTCCACACAAGGGATAAAAAAGTCCTCAAATTTTCAATATCCTTAATGATCATCTATGACATGAAGATATTAATTCTTTAGTTAAAAATGCCTCATAATAATAATAACAAGAATAACAACAACAAAAAATTTATTTTCTACAATATACAATACTTAAGAGTAGAGCACAATTAAACATAACGAAAAAATATTTTTATTTTGAAAGGTAATTACATAAGGGTGTGTTAGCTTCTACTTTTATTTTAAAATTTTTAAAAATTATATTAGATGCTTTTTATTTTATCTAAAAGTACAAGTTAATACAAGCTAATAGATAAGAAACAGTAATGCTAAAATTCTAAATGACAGGAATCCCCGATTCGAGGTGCTTCACAGGCCAAAAAATAAATAAATAAATAAAAAGGCAATAATCACCCATAATTTCTAAGCGAAATTACACTAATACCACTGCAGGATGTCATGTATTTTACCTTTTTGCCTTTGGAGATCAAGAGAGGGGAGGAGAAATCGAGCTGAGAAGAAGACTCCAACGATCGGTCTAGGATGTTGGGATAATCGGACGGCAGGAACCTCTCCCACACCGCGCCGGACTCCGATGCCAAAAGGAATACCGACAACGCGGCTGACATCCTACACGCATTCCGAAGAGTGGTGACCGCGAGAACATGGGCGATGCAACCCTCCGGCAGTACCCACGCCGGAGGTGGAAGAGTTGCTTTCCACACTCTCCCTTCCCTTTTTTTCCCAGATCTCGTTGTTTCCTTACCAAAGGTGGGAATGGTATTTATAGAGTTGAGGAAATTGAGGATTGCTTGGTGATCAAGTTTCCATTTTTTTTTTTTTTTTTTTCTTCATAGTTTCTCTTTCATCCATTATTAGGATGCAGAAGATTAATTCAATGTCAGGAAATTGTCATTGAATCATAACGTTATCTGGGTCTATGCGTATGTATGTGGTCCACACCCCCCAGATTATTGCCACGATGAGTCTGAAGCCATAGGTATTAACCTTTTAGATAAACCAACGTGGAAATCGTTCGTGTAGGAGAACACCTCACGTATCGTCCTTTCACATTTTTGAGCGTACTCAGCGGCTTTTAAAACTGGCGGAAAGTAAGGCTTTTGGCTTCCTTGGAGATGTCCAAGAATTTTGGGCAATTGTTTTTATTACCAATTTTTTCATGTGAAATCATGAAATTAAACATACAAAAATTACTCCATTTTTATAACAAAAATATCTTGATTTTCATTTTTAAAGAAAAACAATTATTTTCAGGTTTTTAAAGGGACATGTCCTCTTTTTATTTATTTATAATCATGATTTTTAGGTGATTTTAAAACTTAAGAAATTGCTCTTCATTTTCTATTTGTTGCATTGGGTTACATCGAGTCAATCTATTTAAACACTCAAACATAATTTTAATAAAAACAAAATATACTAATTTTAAAAAATATTTTTAAAAATATAATAATTTTAAAAAGTATTTCAAAACCTATCTTTTTTAATAAGTTTGGTTCATTTTTTATGAAAAAAGGGTATTATTGTCAAAATCCCACATATCTTATGGATCACACTCCATACATGCATGAGCAGGCACCATACTCATAGAACCTGACAAGTAGGTGATTACAAGGCCAACTAATATGTCAATGCAAAACAAAGTGTTACGAATGCGATGACTTAATGGTGACTTAAAGGGCAACAGTACGCAATGGTAGCACTTTATTCTATGCTCATAAGATATTATAAAGTGATTTGATGGTGACTTGGAATAGTAGTACATAATAGTAGCATGTTGGTGTGTACACACAACCGCTCATCAAGTGTTTTGACCTAACAAAAATTTAAATGGGGCATTTTTTATTGAGTTAGACATTTTTCTTTAAAAATGGATAATGGAAGAAGAAGATTGTGATTGGGTGTTGGTAAACCTAATTTAATAATTTAATAATTTAATTTAAGTGATTAAACAAATTAAGTATATTTGATAAAATAATTTAATAGTATGACTTCAAGTTAAAAATAATTTTAAATAATAAGTAAAAATAATTAACTTATTTTTAACTCTACATCTTTATTTTACCTTTTAATTTTCATTACCTTTTTAATTTCTTTTATACTTCAAAACCTCCATTATTACTCAACATTTTTGTCCTACTAATAATTTATGAGGATAGATATATCAATTTAATGATTTACAATAATTTTTAAATTAATTTTATCAAACAACCTTAACATTTAAAGTAAAAATTAAGTAACAATTTTTAAGTTAATAACTTAAATATAATTTAACCTAAAATTAATTTAAGTCAGTAAATAATATTAAGTTTTATCAAACACCCCTTAAGAGTAGGATATATATTGGATTTTCTTTAATTATAAAATATTCATTTGTGAAAATATCTATAACGTTCCCTCCTGTCAAAATAAAAAATACTTTAAAAACTTTCTATGAATTTTTAGGTAAGAATTCCATGGGGATAATAAGGTAAACTAAGTAAAACCTCAAACTCTCCGTAGAGAACTCGATACTTTTTTTAATGGAATGAAATGAATCTATCCATGACTTTTTCTCTAGAGTTTCTATTATTATTAATGATATGAGAATTTATGGTGAAAGAATTTCATGTCACAATCCCTTTTAAATTTAAGCATGTTGTCATTGCCATAGAGGAGTCCAAGGACTTAACTATTTATTCACTAAATGAAGAAAGGTTGAATAGGTCGCCATGGGAGGAAGTAGTACTAGAGTAGGCTACCATGGTTGTCGTAGAGGTTTCTCTAATCGAGGACATGAAAGGTTTGATAATGGACACCAAAATTTCTCTTATAATATAGACAAAGGAACCAATGGCAAAATTATGAGGGGAAACAATGCTATTTTTGTAAGAAATATGGGCATACCTAAGCAAATTTATGGGAAAAGGCAAAGCAATAGGCTAATGTTGTGGAGCCAAAAGAAAGATGAAGGTATTATGTTTCTTACTAATCTTAATTTGAAAGAAAGTAAGAACTATTTATGGTTTTTGGATGGTATATATAGTAACCATATGACAAGCGATAGAGGGATTTTTTTTTTTGGTAGCCTAGATGAACCAAGGAAATTGTATGTTTGACTTAGAGATGATAAGCATGTAAAAATTTAGGGCAAAGGGAATAGTATAGTTAAGTTTAAGTCTAGTAATGAAAAATTGATTCATGATATTTGTTTTATTCCTAAATTAGCTAATAATTATGCTTCAGATGACTAAGAACAAGATCTTTCATCTTTAGCTATCATGTTTTGACAATTGTGCTTCAACCGAAAATGTTAAGAATGAGTCAAGGCTTAGGCATTTGCATTATGGGCACTTGGATTTTAATGGGTTAAAATTGTTGAATCAAAGAAAAATAGTGTTTGGTTTGTCTTCTGCTATTTATATTGATCAGAAAGGTTTCGAGGGTTATATTTATAGGAAGTACATCAATTGCCATTTCCAAGTAGAAACAATTGGAGGGCAAAAATGCCTCTTGAACTCATTCATGCACATATTTGTGGTTCAATAAACACATTGTCCTTAAGTAAAGGTAGATAGTTTCTACTATTTACTGATGACTTCACTTGCATGAATAGGGTTTATTTTCTTGCTTACAAATCAGGGGCATTTGAAAATTTTAGAGAATTTAAAGCTTTTGCAAGAAAAAAAAAAAAAAAAAAGAAGTTGGAATACTATAAAAGTTTTACGAATTGATTGGGGTAATAAATACATTGTCCTTAAGTAAAGGTAGACATTTTCTACTATTTATTGATGACTTCACTTGCATGAATAGGGTTTATTTTCTTGCTTACAAATAAGAGGCATTTGAAAATTTTAGAGAATTTAAAGCTTTTGCAAAAAAAAAAAAAAATACAAAAAAAGGAAAAAGTTGGAACACTATAAAAGTTCTACGAATTGATTGGGGGAAGGAATTTTTAAATAATGCCTTGGACTCACTACAAGAAGAAGGTGGGTTTTTGGTCACAGTCAACGACCTTGACTAAAATGAAGATTCAACATGACTATAGGATATGGGTAGCAAGATGTGGCCGTAGGGGTGTAGAGAAATGTTATAGCTGCAACCATAGGTAAGAGTATGACTATAAACTATGGTAGCAACATCATTTTGATTACAACTAAAGGCAGTGTATGGTTGCGGCTAGGAGTGGCTATAGCTATAAGGTGCTTATAAGGGTGAGGTGTTGTTGATTGTAGCTATACATTCTGATATGGAGAGGGATATGATTTGGCCGCAACTATAAGGTGGTAAAATATGTAAAATAAAATAAAATGAAGATACTGCTTATAAGGGCGAAGTATTATTGGTCGCGACTATATATTATGATATGAAGAAGGATATAGTTCAGCCGCTACTATAGTTTTCTTGGTTGCTACTATAGGTCTTAGTTATCTTGTGGACAAGGTAATGGCTTGGTGAATGGTTAGGTGAAGAATGTTACCCAAACACAACCTAATGGACCAACTTTACATAACCCTTTTTTATTAAATACAATAATATACAAAAAGTTGTCAATGGCACAAACGCCATTGCTACATTATAAACAAAAAAGTTGAATCAACACCACTATAATCTATCACTAATCGCTACTCCTTGTATCTCTAGTCCATCAAGCTTCTTGGGTCTTGTGTAGTACTTCAATAGAAATGGGCATCAAGCAAACACTAGCTAAAGAGGCTACCATGGCAACTCTCATGGCATTATCAAAAGTTGGGATAGTTGGCTTGCAACAATGACTGGAATGAGGCATTTGTGTTGGCTTCATTGTACAACTGAGCTCAAAAGGTTGTGCACCTTGCTTGTCCAATTGTGAGATCCTAAGGCAGACGATCGAACAATCTTAAGTTTAGTTTCTTCTTTGGCATGTAACAGTTCTAAGAGGCTAATTTAAGATTTCAATGGGAACATATATACCTAAGAAGCCACCATGTTGATTTCCAAGATCTTTTTGGGAATAGGAACGACACACCATTTCATTGGCAGTGAAATATTTGTGTTACATATATTAGTATAATTAAACAACATCCAAAGAGAAGGAAAGTGTTAGAAGACATGCCTTATCCAGGTAATGTGTTGAGCAACATCAGTAGGAGACAAACCCAAAAATTTATTCTGATTGACACATAGAGAAATCATAGTCTTAAAATTTTAGAACTCAAAAATAAAATCGTTTACAAATAACTAAGCCCAAATACAAAACACATCTGCCATAGATTCTATTCAAAACCATTATATCAATACTAAACCCCTTGTCAAAATTGAAGGTAAGCTTCTAAACCAAAACTCGAACCGGTAAAAGTTGAAAATAGAAAGAATAAAATAAAATCTAAAAACTTCTAAAAGGCAACAACATAAAAAAGGGCAAACAAAAGTAGTAACCAAAAACATGTACAAAGCTTACTAGTAAATCTCTGTACAAACTTTCTTTTATCATTTGTTCCTAAAATATAAAAAATCTAACATCTCCAACTTCCTAATTTAGGTGGTAGTTCCTATCCCATATAGGAATACATAATCCACCTCTAATATGCTTGATTTCATTTAGAAAAATTTCAACAACATTTCCCTATGATTCTCTAAATACACAAAATGGACAACATATTATTTGACCTTATCCAAATATGCACCCAAAGAACAAAGTGACGACTTCTAAAATCTCTTAAAAATGAATCAAACATAAGAGAGTAACTTCATAAATATTATGTTTTCCTATACTGCCCAATTAGATAATTCAAGTATCGTTTGTAAACGAACAAATCTTAATCACATGTTAGGCAAATTGAAAAGTAGTCACCTTGAAATAAGTCCATTTATAAAACCATTTTCATTCTTTGACAACTTAAATGTCTTTAGTATATATACTAAGAGAAATTTTTGTCTCACAATGATAATTGAATGTGAAGATTGAGGTCTCATGCATGCATATATGGACTAAAGTGAGAAATTTTCTTATTGATATGGAATATAAGGAACCAATAAAACTATAAAAGGATAATTACAATTAAAAAATAAAGGGAGAAAAAAAAGGAAAATGTTTTTTCATGACAAAAAATCACTGGGCATTCAGTCAAGCCGGGAGGCTTGGACTGAATCTTGTTAGTGCAAAATACAATAAGATATAATTGCTAGAAGATAAAGCTTTATACAAAATATTGAAATCTTGGAAAACCCTTAGGCTATGTTTGGTTCCCGGAAAATGTAAGGGAAAATGTGAGGGAAAGAAAATAGAAAGGAAAAAATGGAAGGAAAGAAAAAATGAGGGAAAATAAAAATAGATTTAAAATCAATAAATTATTTTTACATGCTACTTCAAACTCATTTTACTTATTTTCACTTTCCAATATAAAGATTAAATAATTTGAAAATATATAAATTTTTAATTAATCTTACTTATATATTATTTTCTTTATTATTTTCTATAAGACAACCAAATATGAGAAAATTATTTTCCTTAACTTTTTTTTTCTTTCCTTAGTACTTTCCAGGGACCAACCATAACCTTAATATTTTTGCACTTAGGTGCTTAAAGTCCTACCCAACACTAACATGCCTTGTACGGAGTAAGGCTGCAATCTAGAGTGAAACATGCAATAATAGTATTCTATCAAGTAAATTATGATAATTAACCTTCCTTGCTACTATGGATCTCCTTTATCCTTTTATAATTCAAAACAAATTAAGTCATTGCATTGAAATCAATAAGTATTAGAAGCAAGAGAAATCCTTCTAAGATTTACAAAAAACTAATCCAAAATGAAAAGCACGTTTCTTCTAAGGAAGCAAAACAAATTGCACATCTTAGTAAGGTAGCAAAACCAAATACTATCCTACACCATACTACACCGTAGGGCGAGTGAGCAGCGTGTTTGTAACATGTCCACTATAATGAATATTTTGGCCTCATTTAGGTAACTTATTGTTTTGGGTTTTTGTTAGAAGTTGAAGCTAATGTCAAAGCATAATCTCAAAGAGACAATCTTAGTATAACAAAGTTTAATTAAATATAAAACTACCTCCTAATGTTAAATTATTAGCTTATTGGTTATTCTAGAAAAAAAATTATAAAAATTCCTAGAAATTGTTTATTGGGTTTTAATGGTACTTTCCTAAATTGATCTACTATGGTTGTCCCAACTCTCATCCACTGTGCTATAAATAAACACCATTTCAAGAAGGAAGCCTTAAGGAGGGAACATAGCTAAATAGTCAAACAACTCAGATCACTCCTGCTACATTAGACTACATCAATATGCTACAAATTGATTTCCAAACAAAAATTTCAGATGACTTACACACTTTACATATTGTGAACATTGTTGTTCAAGAAGTCATGAGGTCTAGAAATGGTTCTCTAACCATGCTCAAGGTATGTATTCTGAATTAGCTCCAACATGGGGTTCTTTCTCTGCTATGGAAATAATAGAAGCTCATATTTTTTTGTGTATATTTTCTAGAAAAAATAATAGAAGCAACAACAATTAACAGCTATCCAGACCCTAATTGAAATAGAAAACAAAGTCAAGGAGGTTCTAAATGTTCTAGGATTGTTTTTTTTACTTTGGCCTATTACGAGATGATGAGGTTTTAGTTTGACATGTTTCACTTCCAAAGCCAAATCTTTTGTTGGATGAAATTCATGGCATTTTTCATGGAATAGGTTTTGCAGCAATTGAAAGATATATATATAAGGTATTAAAGAGAGAGGGCGGGTGAAAGATAATGTATTGCATCTTATTGAGGAGAGAGCACAACAAAGAGAAATAAAGATTTCTTGAAGGGTTGGCTGCTAATTAATTGGATGGTTGAGAGTGGCTTGCATGGAAGATTTTTTCATTTTTTCATAAAATTCCTGCAAAATTATTTTAAACATATTTTTTTTTATAGGTAAAAGCAAATAGTATTAAAGCACCAAAAGGGAAGCACCAAAGTACACACGGTGTATACAACAACCATCAAATAGCACCAGAAAGGATAGGGAAAACAAAAATACTCTCTCAATCTAACCCCAACCAATTAATAAAATCAACTAAGGACATAGATGAATTTTCTATAAACAAGTTAGTGAAAGATAACAAGCTGTACAAAAACAAAAATTTTAACCTTTGAATAGAGGGCTCCACATTCTCAAAAGATCTATTTCTCTCTTTCCAAATTATCCAAAAAAGGCATAAAGGTGTTACTCTCCACACTTTCTTCCTCTTTCTTCCAATAAAATAGTTGTGC
Organism: Vitis rotundifolia; assembly: GCA_030254885.1. Classification (NCBI taxonomy): domain Eukaryota; kingdom Viridiplantae; phylum Streptophyta; class Magnoliopsida; order Vitales; family Vitaceae; genus Vitis; species Vitis rotundifolia. The sequence continues at coordinate 15,463,788 of CM058154.1, read as the reverse complement.
CACCCTAACGTGGTCTCTCTAACTATGGAGTAAATCACCCACCACACCTTAAACAAAGAAAATAAGAGCACTCATAACAATCTCGCCTTTCCACAATCAATCGACTCCTCATTAGCAAAATAAAAGGATCATCTATTGGCTAAAGATCACCATTTCCTTTGTAATTGGTCTAAAGTCAAAACTCTCCCCTATTTTACCTCCTAGGCAAAAAAACTAACCTTTGGAGGAACCCATGCATTCCACATAACACTTGTAGGAAAAGGCTCTAACCTTTCTACCTTAAGGATAGGATAAGGGACTTAATAGAGAAGGATCCACTCTTTGTTTCTGCCCAAAACACCTTGTCCTTCTTTTCCACGTCCACCACCGTATCTTGAAACCTTGACCAAAAGCAATCCATAATCTCAATCTTCTAGTCATTAAGAGGTCAAAAGAAGTTTGGTGTCCAACCATCCCTCTCAGAAGAGTACAACCACATGTCCGCCACCCAAGGCCTCCTTAAAGCTATCTAGAGCAAATAAGGAGGGAAAAGACACATATAAAGGCTCGTTAGCACACCATTTGTCCCTCCAAAACTTGACTTTTCTTCCATTGTCCACTATGAATGAAATTCTGGAAAAAACTAACTCCCATAAATGCCTTATAACCTTCTATAGCCCCACATCATAGCTGTCCCCTCACTTCCTTAGAGTACCATCCCTCTTATGGCAATATTTTGAACATAATTATTGCTCAATTCAATGAGCATTTAGGGCCAATAATAGGTGGTCATAAAATTTACAAAGTACAACATTGATGGAACTTTTTACTTATTTGATCAAGGCTTAAAATTTTAATGCATAAATGCATTTAATCCCTTTGGTGAACATCACTACACACAAAACACTACAGGAAGGTAGGTTAATGGTCGTGGTCGGTAGCCTCAGCTAAAAGTCAGACACCATGCAACTATAGGATATCCCTACGGGTAAAATGAACTGTGGCAAGGTGCGACTATAGGGGGCGCAGATAAAAGTTGTAGTCACAACCACATATAAAAGCCCGGTTATAAGTTTGAAACTATGGCTGGGTGTATAGCTACGGCTAGAAGTGACAGCAACCATATGATACAACATGTTGCCACAGGTGCCAGCTACCTGTGGCCAAGACTAGATGCACAAATTTATAGCTGCTTGTGTCATGACCACTACTATGTATGTCCTGGTGGTTGTATTTTATGGACCATCATTTTTTTTTTTTTTTGTTTTTATTTTTATCAAAACAACTTTCCATGGTGGAGACTAATTTGATTTTGGAACCATATTTACAACTAATTATTAAAAGTATATGTAAATCAGCAAATTAAAAGTATATACATGTGCTGACTAATTTGATTTATATGGTGGAGAATAAACCAGGAGAATCACCTAAGAAGGAGACAACAGTCCATAGGAAGTTTCTTAAATACTAAATAATATAATATAATATAATAATTTATATTATGAAGATAAAATATTAATATGCAAAACATTATACAAATGCTCAATATTGGAGTAAAGTAAAACTTTAAGTAAAAATTAAAAAGTGATAATCAAATGGATACTTCAATAAGCTCCTTTACAACTACCTCCTTGGAAAACACTGTAACAAGACCTTCTAATGCCATTAGACAATCAATAAGGGCTAAAACACTTAAGAATAGGGATGTGCTTCAACTGGTTATAGAAGCACTAAAAGCTTTGGCAATAACAGAGGAAAAGGAGTAGAAATGAATTGAAAAATGAGTAGAAATGAATTGTAGTAGTAAAGTCTAATTTCAATACCTTTAGCATATTATTTATCCATATCACTAAGAAAAATAATTCAACTTGACAAAAAATCTTAATTTATATTTAATGATAACTATAAGCGACTTTAGGATAGAATTTTTATACATAAATACCAGCAAAGAACCAGAGACCTAGATAAACACTCAGCAAGAACTAATGTAAATTAGTTTCCGAGGTTTGTTCTAATTAGGATAATTATCCAACTAAGAAGAAATACATAATTATTTTCATCACATAAGCATGTTTAGTACAGTTAGACATGTACGTTCAAAACCAGATGTCCACGACTTTACAAGCATGATATCCAAGTTTTTATGGATTATCATTGAAAACTGCAAGAAATGGTCCTAAGGTGTTTGTAAATTTGTGGTAAAAATGAAATAGTTAAGAAATGAATTAAACCTTGTTGGATTATGAAGTTTGAATTAATATTATTGCGTTTTGCTTGGATACCGATGATCGAGCTACTCGGTTAACTCGCAAGGATCGATCTGCTCGGTCAACTTGCAAGGGTCAAGTTTTTTAAAAACTTATATGAATCGAGTTGTCCAGTCAATTTATAGAGGTTGAAGGGGCAATTATTCATCCACGAATTTTATTTTTATGTGATGAATTATGAGTTTATCCTATTATATATTTAATTTTTTTATGTTTAAGGATTTTTTTTTTTAATTTTATAAAATGCACTCTTATTTTTAGAACTTCACCATTCTAATTCTTCTCATTCATTTTTATCAGTGTGGACACATTAATCCCTTTATTTTCTACTGGTTCGTGTGGTTAGGCTAATAAACTTAATACCCAAGAACACAATAAAATTGAATTGCTAAAATAAATAGAAAATTTTGCTAATTAAACAATTGCTAGGTTGAAGTGGTACTGAATAATCGGGATTTGGAAGAAATTGAAAGCTAAGACGAACAGCCTTCTCTTTCTCTCATCCTGGCCTCCATGACTTGACCAGTTTTGTTAATGCGGTGCCGGATGATCCACCGTCGCTCATTGCAGTCTCAGCAGCTTCTTTCATTGCCATGATCCGGAGACGAAGGGTGTTTCCTTCCTCCCACTCCATCAACTCTCTAACTCGCTTCTCAACCTCAGTTGCAGTAACAAACCCTTCTTCCGACTCTTCCATTGGAAAGGCTAGCTTCATTTCCTCCACCAGCACCACCCTGTTAAACCTTTGCTCGGCATATAGTGGCCATGCCACCATTGGCACGCCTGCGCACACTGCTTCAAGCACTGAGTTCCACCCACAGTGAGTCACAAACCCTCCAATAGAGGCGTGATTCAAGACGGCCACCTGAGGCGCCCACGACTTCACCACTAGGCCCCTCTCCTTGGTTCGATCCAAAAACCCATCTGGGAGAAGGGAATTCAAATCCGGTTCCGGTGGTGCTAAAAAACGCCTACTCGGGTCCTTGGAGGGTGGGCTCCGCACTACCCACAAGAACCTCTGCCCGTTCCTTTCTAACCCAACCGCTACCTCCTTCAACTGTTCTTCTGAGAACAAACCCAAGCTCCCAAAACACAAAAACAAAACGCTGCGTTTTGGTTGAGATTCGAGCCATGTCAAACACTCAGGAATGCCGCCACCTCCCCCTCCACCACCACCGGATCGATCATCAGCTGCAATTAATGGTCCTGTGCAGAATATTGGTGGGGTTGGACCATCAAGGACGCAGAGCCCATCCAAAATCGTTTTGATAGCTCTTGGTTCCAGCGCTTCAAAGTTGTTCACAATGATTCCAGCTGATCTTGGCAAGTGTATGGACCTGTTTAGGAAGAACTCATAAGCCTTATCCTCTCTGTCAAGTATCGGTTTCGCCATGTCAGAGGCCGGTATCGGCGGTAAACCCGGAATATGGAGATGGATGTTGAGGTCTTTGAAGCTTTTGGTAGTCTGCTGGTGAATGAAAGGGAGGTAAAGGAAGGAAGCGAGGCAGCAGGCGCCAGAAGTGAAGAAATAGTAGCATGGGATGTTGAGTTGAGCAGCCACAGAAAGCGCGGCTGTACAGAAGCCATCAACGATAAGGGCACGGACGGAGGAATTGTTGGAGATGGATACAAGGGCCTGGTGGACGTTAGGGTTGTTGAGGCGGAGGAGCTCGAAAGCAAGGGTTTCATGGTTGGGAGAGGAGAAAGAATCGAGAGGGAGAGAAATGGTGGGGAGGTGGTGGAAAGTGATGGAAGGAATGGCGGAGGAGACGCGGGCGAGATAAGGAGCAGTAGAGCCAGTGTTGTAAGGTGGAGTGACAATGAATATGGTGATGGAGAATGAAGGATGGTGTTTGAGAATAAGCTTTCCAAGCTCCACCATTGAGATCAGGTGACCCATCCCTGGTGATGGATACAAGACAACACTCTCCATTGCTTAGACTGAGAGGGAGAGAGGTTCAGAGAGGTTCAGAGAGGTTTAACTGTTTCAGGATCAGTCTCTTCATTGTTAAATACTGCAGAGGAGACGTCAATCATGGCTGTTTCAAACGCACACCTCACTGAGAGTGGAGTATGTGTTCCAAAGGTAAGAATTTGACAACATGGAAACAAACAAAATATATATAATGATTTAAGGTTGAGATTTCACCTGTTAGCACCACTGTGAAAGAGAATGGTAGGACCGTAGGACAGGTTTGAGAGAGGATGGTGGAAAAGGAAGACGACCGGCCAGTTTTAGACTTCAATAATTTCCCATCTAATGGTCAATTGATGGATGCTTGGAATGCATCAAAAAAGAAGCAAAGCAAACCATGTGCAACCCAAGCACAATTGAGGACGACATGGACGATTTCGGATCCCATACACTTCTTGGAATAATTACAAAGGAATTTTGAGAGTTCGTTTTTCTATGATTTTAAAAAATATTTTAGTTGAAATATTTAGAAAACACTTTTTACAAGTTGAAAAAACATTTATAATGGTTCTTGACAAAATATTTGATAAATAATTATTCTAAAAATATTTTTATTAAAAGTATTTCGAAAAAACATTATTTAAACACATTTTTAGGGTCTTTTTAATAATTTTTTTTTTTTAAAGTATTTCTAATTTAAAAGATATTCTTTTAGAAAAAATTATACATTTGATAAAATGTAGAAAACATTCTTAAAAAAAATGAAAAATCATATATATAATGTTTCATGGACTGAAAATAATTTTTTTTTTGTTTTTTTCTCTCTCAAACAACCTACCTTCATTTCATAGGTACATGGAACTTAGATTTCTTTTAATAAAATTTTTTTTAAAAGTATTTCTAATCTAAAAATGTGTTTTAAAAAAAAAATTTAACATTTGATAAAATATAAAAAACATTCTTAAAAAATTGAAAAATCATATATAATGTTTTATATACAAACACATTTTTTTTTTTTTTTGGTTTTTGTTCTTTGTTTTGTTTTTTCTTTTTCTTTCTTGGTTTTTTTCTCTTTCAAAGAACCTCCCTTCATTTTAAACGTCTACTGCAACTTAAAGTCGTTTTAATAGTATTTAAAAAAAATGTATTTCTAATTTAAAAGATGTTTTTTTAAAAAGAAAATACACATTTGATAAAACATAGAGAACATTCTTAAAAAATCGAAAAATCATATATAATGTTTTATGGACAAACACCATTTTTTTTTTCTTTTTGTTTTTGGTTTTGTTTTTTTGTCTCTTTCAAGCCTTTGTTCCAAATGTCTAACACAATTTAGAGTCTTTTTAATAGTATTTTTTAAAAGTATTTGTAATTTAAAAAATGCTTTTTTAAAAAAACAAAAATTAGACATTTGATGAAATGTAGAAAACATTCTTAAAATTTTGAAATATCATATATATTGTTTTATGGACAAACATGATTTTTTTTTTTTTTTTTTTTTGCTTTTTGTTTTATGTTTTTTTTTTTCTCTTTTAAACAACCTACCTTCATTTTAAATGTCTAACGCAGCTTAAAGTCTTTTTAATAGTATTTTTTAAAAAGAAAAGTATTTCTAATTCAAAAGATGTTTAAAAAAAAACTTGATAAAATGTAGAGAACATTCTTAAAAAATTGAAAAATCATATATTTGATGCACAAACACCGTTATTTTTTTTATTTTTTTATTTTTTGTTTTTGTTTTGTTTTGTTTCTTTGTCTCTTTCAAACGGTTTGCCTTTCTTTCAAATGTTTAATGTAATTTAGAATTTTTTTAATTGTATTTTTAAAAAAAGTATTTATAATTTAAAAGATGTTTTTTTATAAAAAAATAAATTAGACATTTGATAAAATGTAGAGAACATTCTTAAAAAATTGAAAAATCATATATAATGTTTTATGGGTAAACATGATTTTTCTTTTTCTTTTTTGTCTTTTGTTTTTGTTTTATTTTAGTTTTATTTTTTTTTTTTTCTCTTTCAAGCAACCTAACTTCATTTTAAATGTCTGACACAACTTAAAGTCTTTTCAATAGTATTTTTTTTTTAAAAAAATTATACTTTAAAATATGTTTTTTATAAAAAAAAAAAAAATCATTTGATAAAATGTAGAGAATATTCTTAAAAAGGCAAAAAATAGTATATAATGTTTTATGGACAAACATTATTACTATTATTATTATTATTATTATTATTATTATTATTTTGGTTTTTGGTTTTTGTTTTCTGATTTGTTTTGTTTTATTTTGTTTTTTTTGTCTCTTTCAAATGGCCTATATCTCACGTAATTTAGAGTTTTTTAATAGTATTTTTAATTTAAAAGATGTTTTTTTAAATAAAAAAATTAAACATTTGATAAAATGTAGAAAATATTCTTAAAAAATTAAAGAAAAATCATATATAATGTTGGATGGACAAACATGATTTTTATTTTTTTTGGTTTTTGTTTTGTTTTTAAAGTAAAACCTTACTTTTAAAAACATGGTTTAAACTCCCTTAATTTAAACACAAAATATCTCCCTAATCATATGTCAAAAGATCCTAGCACCCTAAAAGAAAGATTGGTTAATTAAAGTTATAATTTGCTTATTTTCTATTTAATATAGGAAAAATATGTTTTCATGATCTTATTTAGGAACATACATAGAATGAGAACTCATTTTTGTATATCTTGACTCATATCATTTGATTAAAATATTTTTTATTTAATACATTTTTAAGTCAAAAGTAATATTAGAGTATTACCTTTTAATCACATATAAAAATACTATTTTTAACTTGAATGCATAAAAATTTAATTAAATTATTCTTATTTTTTATTTTATTTTAAATTTTCAAACCGAAAAACATATCGATTCTCCTTCATTAGTGTAGATCAGACTAACATAATAGTTAACTACTTACTTACAGCCAATAGTACTTAATCTCAATAACAAATGTAGAATACATTTGGTAGTAAATTTAAAAAATATTTTTAATATTTCTAATACTTGAATTATTAAAAAAATTTAAATATTAAAAATATTAAAAATATTTTTTTAAATTACTGTAAAAGTTTTTAAATTGACAAGATTAATGCCAAAACAGGCTTCTTGAAACTTATCTATCATGTACCTAACACTTGATAATGACATGGAAATATTATTCCACAAGTTTTTAATAGCATTTAATGTTCATTAAATCTATATCTAATCTTTTCAGAAATATATTTATTATAGGTCAGCCGTAAGTAATCGTGAGTTGTTGGGAGACACCTTAAATGTACACCAAAGGCCCATTGGTATCTTGTGAAAACCAAGTGTCAAAAGATAGACTTCTTCATTGGAAGCCTTGTGATTCTTGCTCAAGAAAATCTTGTCTCTCTTTATTACGCTTACTATATGTTTAACAAAGGCTAAGCAAATTAAGTTATCCTTCCTAGAATTTTTTGGGGATTAGAAAGCTAAAGTTGCATAGCAAGTATTATAAAAATTAAGAATCCCAAGAGAAGTGATAAAATAATTTCAATAGAACTTCAAAATTTATGGAGATTTTGTTAATATGAAGCTGTGGACACACAATTCAAGAAGAGAAAGTGTCGATAAGCAAGTTTTAAGAACTTTGCCTGCAAAACGTGAACATGTTTCTGCTGCCATACAAAACGTAAAGTGCTTGATAGCTTGAAGCATGTGAACATTATTGAACAAGCTTTTGAGGCAGTTAAACCTATCATAAAAGGAGGACGAAAATACATATAAAGCAGCAATAGGAACAAGGCAACTACCCCAACAAATTTTAGGTGGAAGAGGAGGTTCAAACACTAGTATGGTCATATGGTAAAGGTGGAAAAATGAAAAATAACCATGCCCTGAAAGAGGTAATTTTAAATCGGAGCCTCTCGCTACCCTAACCCGAGATATGGGCGGTAATTTAAATTAAAAGTGCATTTGATAGTTATTTTAGAAAGTAAAATTTTATTTTTCAAATATTAGAAATATTAAAAATATTTTCTAAAATTATAATGAAAAGTACACTCTAAATTTTTTTAAACAAATTCATGATTCAAAAATATTATTTGTTGGTTTTAATCTTGATGTAAGCCTCACCAAAATCTAAGATGGAAATCGAATGTTATTAAATTTGGTTGGAATTTTGGACCTCTAGAATATACGCTATTAGAAATTCATAAGGGATTATAGGTACTGATCTTCCCCTTACTTTGTTGGGCCTTGGTCTGAAGTTGCTGCATGTAAGTACCGTGATATTTTGGTAATTATAGTGATAATTAATGAATTAGATAATAAAGTAAATAAATATAAGTAATTGATTTTTAATTGAGTTAATTTCATTAAACTTCTTTGAGATTTTGATTAAATATATGTAATTCTTGTAAATTTAAAATTTCATTAAATATCTTTCATATTATTTTCATTTATTATTTTTAGTAACTTTTTTCTTATTCGGAAGTGTTCAATGAAATTTCAAATCAATATATATCTTAATTTTAAATTATTTTTTATTTTTAAATTTTAATTTTTTGAAAAACTTTAATTATATAAAAAAATAAGATTATAAATAACTTTTTTAATTTTACCATTTTTTTTTATAAATTTTATGTGTTACAAAAGGTGAAAATGAAAAAAAAAAAAACTTATTTTTATAACTATATATATAATCAGGATATGTTGAGGAGGGACATAACAATAATTCAACCCGTCTTGAGTTTTAAAAATATCTCAAATACATCCTTAACCTACTTATACTTCTTTCGAACTCGTCTCATTAAAGACAAATACCAAAAAAAAATTCGCTCCATTATTTACCACTAGTTAGTTTAATTACTTTATTTCAATTAAATTTAATTGAAAAATGTTTTAAATACTCGTGCAAGTGGGACTTGTTTCATTTTCAAAGTTGATTTAATAATCTTTGACTGTTAGTTTGATATGCCACAAGCAACCAGCCAACATTAATGAATACCTATGTCACATTTCTGACATTATTCACATGTTAGACATTTGGGTCCATCTATGAAATGACCACTGTCCCCTTAGCCTTATTTGGGTTTGGGGTGTCACTCTAATATTTTCAATAAAGATAATCACAAATAGGAAGCTTTATTTTTGATAAACCTTCAAGGTGTGACAGTTCTAATAATGGTGTGAAAGATAAGTACCATCCCAACAATGGAAAAGGGGGAATTAATATTTCTAATTGTATTTATTATATGAATACTTGAGAAGAATCAATCACAAGATATTCAATGTCTACATTTTGGCTGTAACAATCATACAATAGAGTCCAAAACAACTTTAAGTGAGACTCTAGAAGACAACTTTTAAAAAATAGAAGGAAAATGACATGTAAAAGAAAGGAATATATATATATAGGGATTGTTAGATCAAAAGAAAGTGATAACGGGATTGTCATTTATTTATACAAGAAAAAAATTTGTACACTGAAGGGTGTATCCATTGGAAAAACATATGGATTTCAAGAATGTGTGGCCCTCCTAGGACTTTATTTGCTAATAACAAATGATATTTTTGCTTCTGTGTCCATGACTTTACAAGCATAATATCCAAGTTTTTATGGATTATCATTGAAAACTGCAAGAAATGGTCCTAAGGTGTTTGTAAATTTGTGGTAAAAATGAAATAGTTAAGAAAGGAATTAAACCTTGTTGGATTATGAAGTTTGAATCAATATTATTGCATTTTACTTGGATACCAATGATCGAGCTACTCGGTTAGCTCGTAAGGATTGATCTGTTCGGTCAACTCGCAAGGGTCGAGTTTCCTAGAAGCTTATATGAATCGAGTTGTCCAATCAATTTATAGAGGTTGAAGGGGCAGTGTTTCATCCACAAATTTTATTTTTATGTCATGAATTATGAGTTTATCCTATTATATATTTAAATTTTTTATATTTAAGGTTTTTTTTTTTTTTTAATTTTATAAAATGCACTCTTATTTTTAGAACTTCACCATTCTAATTCTTCTCATTCATTTTTATCGGTGTGGACACATTAATCACTTTATTTTCTACTGGTTCGTGTGGTTAGGCTAATAAACTTAATACCCAACAACACAATAAAATTGAATTGCTAAAATAAATAGAAGATTTTGCTAATTAAACAATTGCTAGGTTGAAGTGGTACTGAATAATCGGGATTTGGCAGAAATTGAAAGCTAAGACGAACAGCCTTCTCTTTCTCTCATCCTGGCCTCCATGACTTGACCAGTTTTGTTAATGCGGTGCGGGATGATCCACCGTCGCTCATTGCAGTCTCAGCAGCTTCTTTCATTGCCATGATCCGGAGACGAAGGGTGTTTCCTTCCTCCAACTCCATCAACTCTCTAACTCGCTTCTCAACCTCAGTTGCAGTAACAAACCCTTCTTCCGACTCTTCCATTGGAATTGCTAGCTTCATTTCCTCCACCAGCACCACCCTGTTAAACCTTTGCTCGGCATATAGTGGCCATGCCACCATTGGCACGCCTGCGCACACAGCTTCAAGCACTGAGTTCCACCCACAGTGAGTCACAAACCCTCCAACAGAGGCGTGATTCAAGACGGCCACCTGAGGCGCCCACGACTTCACCACTAGGCCCCTCTCCTTGGTTCGATCCAAAAACCCATCTGGGAGAAGGGAATTCAAATCCGGTTCCGGTGGTGCTAAAAAACGCCTGCTCGGGTCCTTGGAGGGTGGGCTCCGCACTACCCACAAGAACCTTTGCCCACTCCTTTCTAACCCAACCGCTATCTCCTTCAACTGTTCTTCTGAGAACAAACCCAAGCTCCCAAAACACAAAAACAAAACGCTGCGTTTTGGTTGAGATTCGAGCCATGTCAAACACTCAGGAATGCCGCCACCTACCCCTCCACCACCACCGGATCGATCATCAGCTGCAATTAATGGTCCTATGCAGAATATTGGTGGGGTTGGACCGTCAAGGACGCAGAGCCCATCCAAAATCGTTTTGACAGCTCTTGGTTCCAGCGCTTCAAAGGTGTTCACAATGATTCCGGCTGACCTGGGCAAGTGTATGGACATGTTTAGGAAGAACTCATAAGCCTTATCCTCTCTGTCAAGTATCGGTTTCGCCATGTCAGAGGCCGGTACCGGCGGTAAACCCGGAATATGGAGATGGGTGTTGAGGCCTTTAAAGCTTTTGGTAGTCTGCTGGTGAATGAAAGGGAGGTAAAGGAAGGAAGCGAGGCAGCAGGCGCCAGAAGTGAAGAAATAGTAGCATGGGATGTTGAGTTGAGCAGCCACAGAAAGCGCGGCTGTACAGAAGCCATCAACGATAAGGGCACGGACGGAGGAATTGTTGGAGATGGACACAAGGGCCTGGTGGACGTTAGGGTTGTTGAGGCGGAGGAACTCGAAAGCAAGGGTTTCATGGTTGGGAGAGGAGAAAGAATCGAGAGGGAGAGAAATGGTGGAGAGGTGGTGGAAAGTGATGGAAGGAATGGTGGAGGAGACGCGGGCGAGATAAGGAGCAGTAGAGCCAGTGTTGTAAGGTGGAGTGACAATGAATATGGTGATGGAGAACGAAGGATGGTGTTTGAGGATAAGCTTTCCAAGCTCCACCATTGAGATCAGGTGACCCATCCCTGGTGATGGATACAAGACAACACTCTCCATTGCTTAGACTGAGAGGGAGAGAGGTTCAGAGAGGTTTAACTGTTTCAGGATCAGTCTCTTCATTGTTAAATACTGCAGAGGAGACGTCAATCATGGCTGTTTCAAACGTGCACCCCACTGAGAGTGGAGTATGTGTTCCAAAGGTAAGAGTTTGACAAAATGATGGAAACAAACAAAATATATGTAATGATTTAAGGTTGAGATTTCACCTGTTAGCACCACCGTGAAAGAGAATGGTGGGACAGATTTGAGAGAGGATGGTGGAAAAGGAAGACGGGTAGTTTTAGACTTCAATAATTTTAATTTCCCATCTAATGGTCAATCGATGGATGCTTGGAATGCATCAAAAAAGAAGCAAAGCAAACCATGTGCAACCCAAGCAAAATGGAGGACGACATGGACAATTTCGGATCCTATAGGCTTCTTCCAATAATTACAAAGGAATTTTGAGAGGTCGTTTTTCTACGTTTTAAAAAAAATGTTTTAGTTGAAATATTTAGAAAACACTTTTTACAAGTTGGAAAACCATTTGATAAATAATTATTCCAAAAATATTTTTATTAAAAGCATTTCATAAAAACACTATTTAAACACATTCTTAGGGTCTTTTTAATGGTTTTTTTTTTTTTTTTTTAATATTTCTAATTTAAAAGATATCCTTTTAGAAAAAATTAGATATTTGATAAAATGTAGAAAACATCCTTAAAAAATTGAAAATTCATATATATAATGTTTCATGGACGAAAATAATTTTTTTGTTTTTTTGTTTTTTTTTTTTCTCTCTCAAACAACCTACCTTCATTTAATATATGTATGATGCAACTTAGATTTCTTTTAATAATATTTTTTAAAAAAAGTATTTCCAATCTAAAAATATGTTTTTAAAAAAAATTAAACATTTGATAAAATGTAAAAAACACTCTTAAAAAATAAATTGAAAAATCATATATAATGTTTTATAAACAAACATGATTTTTTTTTTTTTTTTGGTTTTGACCTTTTATTTTTTGTTTTGTTTGTTTGTCTCTTTCAAACAGTTTACAGTTTATCTTCGTTTCAAATGTTGGACGCAACTTAGATTCAAGCATTTTTAATTTAAAAAATTAAACATATGATAAAATATAGAAAAAATTCTTAAAAAAAAAGAAAAAAAATCATATATAATGTTTAATAGACAAACATGATTTTTTTTATCTCTTTCAAACAGACTACCTTTATTTCAAATGTATATATATATATATATATATATGTCACATGTCATGACTCATGTTCCATGGGCTACATTGAGTGCCAGTGTGTCAATGTATATTATTTCAAGATTCTTATATATATATATATATATATATATATATATATTTAATTTTAATAATATATAAATTATAAACAAAATATATTAATTATATATTTATATCATATGATGATGTATCACACATCCGATTTTTATAACATTGAATAAAATTTGCTTATGAAAATATGAAAAATAATTTAATATTTTAATTGGATTAATAATTAATGTTTGTAAAATATTTTAATATTAGGAAATCTAACATATTTAAGATTAAAAAAATACTTAAGATTAATTAATTTTTCATTGCTTATTTCTTATGATAAAAATTAACATATTTAACTATTTACCAAAGTTATAAGATGATACCGTCTTCTAAAATTAATAAAGACTACTTGGACCTTAATGAATGAGAATGAAAGTAATTTCTTGTTCACATTCTCTATTCCGACATTCCAAACATGAACCAACTGTTTAAGTGGCTTCTCAATCTCCATGGCCAACACAAACCCTACTTCTGACTCCTACATTGGCATCACCAGCTTCATTTCCTCCACCAACACTACCCCATTAAACCTCTGCTCGGGCAAATGCTTATATGTGACGGACATCTCCAAAATGAGCCATTCATGGCAGCAGTGGATGGTTCAACCCAACAGTAAAGAAGTTGAAGGGAAGAAGGAAAAGGAAATTAAACAGAATCCCATTTGACTTACTACATGAACATTCAGCCAACCAAGAAAGCCTCTTCCCCATGGTTGTCAACCTACAAACCTTGGAAGAACTCTTCCCAAATTCATATATCTCCATAAAATTGTGTCACCAGGCCCTACACAAAAATAAAATCAGCGGGCATATACTTGATTGGTTGCATTTCCAAGCACAAAGTACTGTGTCTATGTGTAGGAGATACAATTTTGAAAATGAACTGTCAATCTCTAGACCAAATTCAGCCTTGACTGAGATAGAGGATGGCTCGCAACAACTGAATATTAGCCCATCATCTCTGTTTATGAACCAGTAAAAACTTGCATAGGATACATACTGAAGGACATCAGTTCAATAGCTAGAACTACGGCAAAACCAATGTGGCGCTATACTACCCAAAACAATGTCCAGTCGATCAGAAAGATAGTTTGAAACTTCACACATCGTGTTTTCCATTATCCGTCCAACAAGAACAACCAAACCACCAAAATCTGATACTTAGAAAGAAATAAAATATAAGAAAAAAAGAAGAAACTGTCATGGTATTTTTATCTTTCCAAATAAATAATCAATATCATTTCTTTGAAATTAATTAAGAATCAAAGCTTAATTATTGTTTATTACGAAAAAAAAACACACTCAAATTAAGCTACTCTCTTTAAGTGTTATCAAGCAATGTCTTCAAGCTCCGAAGGGAGCTTCAATCCTAAAGGTGTTATTTAACCTATGCAACAGTATTGGTTTCAGGTAAAGATACTCTTTCTTGAAGTCATTTGTGCTATTCCAAGAACCTGGCAACACCAATCAAGAACATGATGCACCTCAATTACAAAAAATGGGGCTCCCACCTAGAGACGTAAGACCAAACTTGCAGGAATTCAAACTTATAAGCCTGCAGAAATTACATGCTATTAGTTGTCTCCATGACAAAAACCTCGGGCTTTTTTCTCTTTTTCTTAGAATAAACAGAGGAGCTTGGATGATTCCTTGCAATCTTGGCTTCATGTCTCTTTCTTCTTAGACAAAACAGGGGAGCTCAAATGTTTCCTTGTAAATTACCCCTTTACTAGGTTTGACCCTTATTGGGCCTTTCTGCTAGTACTTTCCATCCATTAAAAGAAAATTGTAGAAAAATCATCAGTAGTAAAAACTAACAAAGATGATGTTTATCAATGTAGTTCCAAAAATGTCTTTTCACAATAAAAAATAAATACCATATATAACATGAAAAGACTATCAAATGTAATTAAAGCAAAATGAAGGCCTTTTTGTCAGACTCCTCACACACTCGAGATACCTGAGAACCCATAAAAGTGGAAAGCAAGAAAAGAGAGAATGTTGTATACGACAAATTCTACATAGCTTTGGAAACCAACCAACATGCTAAATTTTACCTAGGCTTCAATCTGAAGAAAAAAGGGACATGGCAGCCCAAAAAGTTGAATTGAACATGCCAGTAAATCAGATGCATGCCACTGCCATAGGATCCACCAAATACGCAGAGCATGGATCTTCACATTCAATAGTTAAACTTGAAATCTGTTGTGGAAATTATTTTTTCGCAAAAAGGGAGCAAAAGCATAATTAGAACAATATTAAATAATAGCAGCAGTGATGCATGCAATTCTTTTCACCATGGATTCATGTGTCTTTTTGCATGGACAAGAAACAAAGGAACAATATTCACAACTCAAAGTTCATCTATCAAAGTTATAGGCTTATCTCCCACAGTACATACTTGTAATGAAAACTGGGACATGATATCCACAAACTGGGTAGTTTCACTGATCTGCACATGAACCAATCTACTGGTATGCTGATAGCCAAACTGATTGTAATCTCACAAATGGAAATTCATGTTCATTTCATTGCTCTAGATGAGGCAGCAAAAGTACTGATGAGTGACTTGGAGTCATGGAAATATAATTCAGAGTGCAAAACCAGATAATGGCAGTTAAGTGCTACCTTGAGATGCTATCCAAGACCCCTCACATATTGATCAAGAGTTTTATCGAATAGCTCAGACCTACACAAACCAATTACAGGTTTATATGGTAAGAATTTGATTGTTTTACAGTGAAAAAACTTAATTGAAGCTTGTAGTCAAAACCAAGAACTATCCTGTAGAACTAGAAGGAAACTAATTCATAAAGTAAATTCCAGTCATGCTCATAGTAGAATGTGCAAGTTAAGACATGTGCCTATCTAGGTAATAGAAATTTCAGTTTATTTTGACCCGTTTAGTTACACATAAATGATTCGGGCGTATAAGGAATATCTCCAAAATTGATATGTGATATAACTATGGTCAATAAAGGTGTCAAGTCAATGTCCAACTATGTGCATGAAAGCTTCAAATATTTTAGTCCTAACATACCTAGGTACATGTGGGACTTGCCTTGGATATATCCTAAAGGAAATCTCCAATGTGGCATTGCAAAAACATGGTTTCTACTTACAATAACCAGAGACTCAAATCCTCAACTGATAGATTTATTAAGAATTCAAAAACTATAAAAGTTTATTTGGCACCTGATTGGAGTTCCCGGAGAATAGAGTGGATTCTTGACAACATATTCAACATACAAGTTATAGATATACTTCAGGGATTCCAGTAGATCACCAGTTCCAGGATGAGTGACCAAGATAATCTGCACAAAATATATATATATATATTATACAGTGACACCCAGAATTATGTCAGAAGAAAGCATATTATGGTTTTTTACACCATCAAAATAATTAACCCAACACAGATATTCAAATGCATTAACTGATAAAATGAAATTTCATGAGGCAAAAGGTCAGTAAATACTGCAAAAATTTTGTAATGCAAGAGCAAGAACTGTAGGTCCATCAACTTATCAACAGGAGGACATGATGCTACAACCCAACAACAGAAAATATCATACAACACTCGAAGGAGCTGATCTCCAGTCAGTTTTTAATAAAACCATATCAGCAGGTTGAGAGGATAGAGCACTGTTTAAGGTTGAGGGATAATCCCACCAGAAACAGATCATATCCAGTATCGTTTAAGAAACCTAGAGGATTCCCATCTACAACGTACTTTTACAATTATTACTAGCATTATTTTTTATTCATCTAATAACAGAATCCAGGAGCTGATTTATAGCTATTCAGAAAGTTTCCTCATGTAAATAGGGAGCTCATGCATCTTACGGATAATGATTCAACAATTCCTATTTTCCCTATAAAGATAATTGATTAATTATATTTCAACAGCTACAAAGAAAACCACTCAAACAATGGGACCAACCTTATTGCTTATGATTATCAGCTAAGGATCCAATTTGCTGCAAATGAATTTGACAATAAATATATTCGTAAATGCTATTGCTAAATGGCCATAATTTGTCAGTAAGTACTGCATAGCGGAATCATCTAAATTAAAGCAGAAACTTAAGTTCACAATTAGGAATTCTACACATGTCCGTGAGCTCGAGAGGAATACAGAAAATAAATATAATAAAATAAAATAATAAATAAATCAATATGAACATTTCTAGTGACCTTTATGCCAGATGAACTTTCCATGAAACTTAGTTTGTACGTATTAGTACGAAAGCTATGAAATGAACATCCCTGGCCAGGTAACTGAGGTACCCCAAGGTTTCCCTTCTCCGCACTGCCAGAAATGATGATAAAGAAACTAAAATTAGAAGCATATCACAACATTATATGTGCATCAGTGCCTATCAACAAAAAACATTATATATGCATCAGTAATTTATACATCAACAACAATGCAATAATTTTTTGTGCCACAAAGTGAAGTGCCTGTGCCTAAAACCTGAGGTTTAGTATGCTTTAAATCAGAAGAATGTTCACCTCTACAAGAGTTTGGGTACTGTAATAATTAACCTATCTACAAATAGAAACTATATACTGAAGTCAATAGATCAATATTGTTCAATCTAAAAGAGTAACTAAAATTCGCATTACTAATCAGCAGTTTATTAATTAAGGAAGCCCTTATACTTTCGGTTCCAGTAAAGAAGAAATATTCAAATTTACACAAATAGCACCTAAACTGACTTCATCATGTTCTTCCTCAATTTTAAATTTTAAACTAAGCCCTTTGGTGTAGAACCACTTTAAAGATTTCAAAAGATGAAATTATGTACAACTTTACAAATCATGCCTAGAAATACTGCAAAGCTATATCTCACGCATTTCATGGAAAGTAGTCCTAGCTTGCAACCTCAGAAGCTACAGATAAGGATTTCAAGCCACCCATCTCAGGGTTGAACAAGGATTGAGTGTATAACATTATATGATCTTCTGACTTTTGTATATGTGTAGTCACACCTTATGGACAGTGCCCCAATGTGAATACAGAAAAAGAAATAACCCAAACCAAGTAGCAGGGAATAGGGATTCATTGACTTGAGCAGGGTACACATGCATAAATTTACATATATGTTATAATTCCATTCCAAACAATGAATTTATGCTTTCAAAAGTTATCCAAATACAAAATCAAGTAATTCCATTTCCACAAAACACCTAAACACCCCGAAAACAGTTCCAATTCGAATCAAAGACTAGGAAGAAGATATACTTAGTGGGATCCATCTTAGCTGTTAAGGACTTAAGAGAGAAAAGCAGACCAAACATGAGCTTATGGTCTTGCTGGGCATTCAGAGTCCTAAGAGGGCGATTCCATTCCCTGTAAAGCAAGCACACCCCATTCCTGTTAAACACATACATCATGTGGGCATTGTTTCCCGATGCTGTTGGCAGCGGCGGCAATGGGCTGATCTCCGACCCTCCAAAGAACTGCATTTTTCCTTATTGATGAATTCACCCAACAACGGCTAAATATGGATGTGAATTAAGATGAGACACAAACTTTTTTGTTTTTGAAGTTTCTGCAGCATAGGAAAAATTTTAGGTTAATTCCATGATCAATCTTTGGTTATTCTAATTCTTTAACAAATATATTTACATTTTTCTGAATAAGAATAAAATCAAATAGATCAAATGCCAATATCTCAAGCCAGAAAAACCCTAAATGACTGCTTGGGTGCTGATAAAATTAAGGAAAAGAAAAGGAAAAGAAATTGAAAATTCTAAATTCAGCCAAATACAACACTAATTTAGGGGAAGATTCTGTTTCCACCAGGTGTAAATGATGAAAATTTTAAGATTCAGAACTTTAATCAATCTTATTTTCTTACAGTTTCTCATCAAACAAACAAAGAAAAATTTTAATAAACGAAGAGATCTGTTACCTAGAGCCAGAGAGAGACCGCAAAAGCCACCGAATGCAGTGAAGAGAGTCGATGCTAAGCCGAAGGACGCTTTCCAGTTCTGCTTCGAACGACGTCGTTTTCTTGTGTTTTACAAATTGTCATGGAATTGGAAATAATTTTTTAATTGTCATATTTTAAAAATCCCCTATTCAGTGGTTAGTGGTAATACAAGAAAAAGCTAAAGTTGAAGAGCAAATCCCCCTTTAAGAGTTTCCCAACCAAGCTTTAATGAGTATCTCAATCTGATGCCACGCTGGAGGATGACATGGCATTGAATAAAAACGTGTCAAAGGCCCAAATTGAGTCACTTTTGTCTCTACTCTCCCTCACACGTTAAACCATCACAGAGCCCCAATCTAATTTACCAAAGCCTCGTCACTAAAACTTTGACATTGAACATGGGTTATTTTCCATCATAGTTAAATGTTGAAATCTTTAGATTGAATAGATTTCTTTAACAATAAAGACATTTCTATTTCTCTGTCCATCACTTCAACAACTATTGAGTAAGTATAATGTTTAACCTTATTTGAATAATATTTGTCTTTCTCGTATCTACAATCCTATTTTCTTATTTAGTTGCAGAAATTATAAAGCTAACATCTTAAACAAGTTGAAATGATATCCTAATTTGGAGAAATATGTGTTTCTAGATTTGATTTTTCTTCCATTGTGAATAACATTGTGTATTTGTAAATTTCATCTAACTTATGAAAATAGGGTAATTAAGAAAGGGAACGGTTAGCAGAGATGGAACCTTAGTGTTGTGATTCATCAACTTACGATTTTTTTAATTTTAACTTTATTTATTTATTTTATTTTTTGAGTTGATTAACCTCCATTTGGGGTTTGAGTGCTATTTTGATATGTTTAGATGAATGGTAGTTCTTCAAATTCACTCTTAATTGATCTTAATTGAGAAATGTGCTTCCCAAACCCTTTCTTCAGCTTCATAATAACGATGAAATGTGGGAGTTATGAAAAATGTGTGGATGATTGTGAAGGAAAATGACATAGATCACTAACTTGGTTTGTTTAAAAAAGTAGGATGTTGTTAAAGTAGAGTGATTTAATAATTTCTCTTTTGTGCATGGTAGTGATGTGTGTTAATGAAATTAGGTCAATTAAGTATTTTATTGGGATGTTGAACATGAACTTAATGGTATATCAATTCTAGTTTGCTGAACTCACTGAAGAAGCCATAGATCTTGTTTGCTCGATGTTCTTTCACTCAATCTCTCTTTACACAAATCAAGACATGTAAGAGCAGTGTGAGCTTCTCTTCCTCCTTGAGGGTGGCTAGGGTATCTCTCTACAAAAATGTCTTTGGAAGACAAGAGGCAAAAGTTTGAAGCTTTAACCCCTAAGGAAGTATTTATAGGCTTCCTTATGTGCTTAAATGAATTGAGTCCAATTTGGGCTTGGATCACATAATCTAACTCATTTGAGTCTTAATTAATTAATTAGCTTTATTGAGTTTCAATTAACTAATTAGTCCAATCCAGAAAGTCCATTCATAAGATCTAATGCAATCTTATGCTTTTACCAAAATGCCCTTATGCATACTTATGAACTAGAAACCCAAATCCCTCAAATAAAATGTGTTGCCATGAAACATGAGCTTGAGTAGAGACCATTAGGACCCATAGGAAAATATTGGTTGCCTCAAAATCCAATTGTAAAGTTGGCTTAACACTCCACAAAAAAGAATAAACTGCATTCCAATATCCTATGTAATTACAATAAGACGAAGCTTGGGTTTGGGACCTACTATTCACTGCATGTGGACCTCCCATGAAATGGTGTCCATAATCTAAAAAGGTAGAGTTGTCAATCTATCATTACAAATCCACCTATTATGTGATCAATTGACATATTCTAGCTCCAAGGAGCATATGACAAACTCCATTTAAGTAATTGCAATGACCATCATCTTTTTTATCAAATGTCATTTGAATCACCTAAGGGGACACATTCTCTCAACCTCATGAGATATCTTGGTGTCTACATTAAGAATACTTGTTGTCACTATCCTTTATCAATAGTGACCCAATCCGTAGGGATATATATATATATATATAGCCAAGCATGCACTCTTTACCTTGGTGGATGTCTATGCAGGTCTACAATAAGATTCTCCTATATGAACCAAATGAGAAGAAGACAATCTTTGTGATAAAAGAAGGATTTTATTACTATAAGCTAATGCCTTTTGGGCTCACAACTATTAAACCAAGGTTTTGTTAATCTCAATTTTGATGATAACAAAATAAGTTTTGAATTTAATTAATGATTGCATTTCAGCATAATAGGAAAGAAGATCTCCTTAGAGTCATTAAATAAGATGATACATAGAGTAAAAGAGAGAATCAAGAAGAATCAAAAAAAGGTTTATCAAACTTATCAGTATGATATTTCATCCATAAGTTTTTAATTAATTTTATAATTTTATAATTTAGATGAAAATCAATTTGAGGATGGAAAGACTTACCTAGTCTAGGAGACTACCTTGGACCTCAAGCTTTTCATGCATGAAAATCTTTTAAAGATTCCTAAAAGCATTATCGGCTTAACCGAAATGCTTTAGACTTGCAAATAAAATTCTCAAAATATCAGTTAAGGCTTTGTTCAAAGGTGATCATTCTTGCAGTGAATCATTCTACCAGTGATGGGATGAATAATTTTGATAGTGATGACAATATTCAACATTCTATTTTGGTATCTTATCATGGAGGACTAATGGAAACATGAGCTATCGATTTTTTAATGCAAAAGCTTCTATTCACACTGATGTAACAAGGGAAGTTTGATCGAAATATATATGAAGAAAAATATTTTGGCATAAAATAGGGAGTCTATTATTTCTATGATCACCAACATAATGACGTTTGAGACTGTGTTATTGCATTTTCAAATTTGAGGACCATGCTCGCATTCCCATTTGAAATCTGGTTGGTTTGGGATAAAGTAGGATAACGAAAGTGTGGAGGGAAGTTAAGGGAGATCGTCAACCATGGAATTTGGAAAAAAGTGTGGAATAATTAAGAGTGGGACAAGTCTTGCCTTAAGGAAGAAGAAATAATTTATTATAGTGAAAGAGAAGGTATATACCGGGGAAAAAATGAAAAGAAAAAAAAAGAAAAGAATATATATATATAGTTTTTAATTAATTTTATACTTTTATAATTTTGATGAAAATCAATTTGAAGATGGAAAGACCAACCTAGTCTAGGAGACTACCTTGAACCTCAAGCTTTTTAGGCATGAAAATCTTTTAAAGATTCCTAAAAACATTATCGACTTAACCAAAGTGTTTTAAACTTGCAAATAAAATTATCAAAATATTGGTTAAGGCTTTGTTCAAAGGTGATCATTCTTGCAGTAAATCATTCTAGTAGTGATGGGATGAATAATTTTGATGGTGATGAGAATATTCTACATTCTGTTTTGGTATCTTATCATGGAGGACTTACACGGAACATGAGCTATCGGTTTTTTAATGCAAGAACTTCTATTCGCACTGATGTAACAAGGGAAGTTTGGTTGAAATGTATATGAAGAAAAATATTTTGGCGTAAAATAAGGAGTCTACCGCTTCTATGATCACCAGGAAGATAAAATTCAGTACAAGTTGATGGTACTTCAAAAATTTTATCTCTAATATTCTTACTTCTTTATATCCTAATGGTAAACTAAAAGTGACAGTAACATATCATACCACAACTTACAACTTCGGTATATCAGCAACCAAGTCAACAGATCTAGTGGGTAAATTTTCCACCTCATTTTCTTATTTGAAAAAGCAAATGTTTTAACCTTTCCTCTGCAGGCAAAAATTATCATTTATATACAACAAGGAAGCTTACCTTCCTATCAAGAACACTGGATAGAGATTGCACATTAGCCTGCAGAGAGTGAACATCCGAAGCAACCTCTTTGTATTTACAGAGTTGACTTTGCATAGTGCCTATGTTGTCAAGAAATGAAAAAAGCAGGGCTTTAAATTCTACAATGATTTCTTTTCTTCTTGAAGTACATATGTTCATCAAGATTGCAATATACCTTCCCACAACATTTAAAAAGGGTACAGACATTAACAAGAAGATCAAAGGAAAACAGCATATACCTCTATACCTGGTTCTCTTGATGCCTTTTCCAACTTAATTTCAATAAGCTTTCTTTCATAAATTTAAAGCCCCATTGAAAATATAAATGAGCAGGTAGATTTGTAGTTGAGACTTCCCTGAAGAGAGAGTTAAAAGAGCATCTCCACAACAAAATAGAAAAATCAGGGATCCAAGAAAAAAACCTGCAAATTATATAATTGCTTTAATATTCCTATCCTTTCTTCGTAAAGAGCCTTCAGTTCTGGTAGGCGAGAAGAGGATTGGTCCTATGCAGGGACTTAAAATACTTAATACACTAAGCCTTTTTAATTGAAAAAATTACTGTACCAGAAAGAAACAACAAAAATTTACCAATAGCTCCTTAAGTGTAGCCTCCATATCATGCAGATCCTTTTGTTTATCTCTGGCTTTATCTCCAGCAACATGTTTACTCCCTAACTAAGTTTAAAGAATGTAGTATGGTTCATCTGAAGCAGTTGGCACAATCAATTCGTTTGCACCGTAAAGAGCTGTGGCCTATAAGAAAGAACCCCAATCTCACCACAAAGGTCTCCAGTTTTTGCCTCCCTAACAACCTGCAATCATTTATTTTAATTTCGTTTAATCAAGGATGCCAGACCTATTTTCCTTAACCTAAAAGCTTAATTCAAAAATTCAGTTGTAGAAATACTGATCAGACTTTCCTGTTCAGTGCCATTATTGAGAACCAGCAAATAATGTGGAATAATGTAAACATCAGAATTTTTATTTGCCAAACAATTAGAAGAAAGAAATTATGGTTTTATCAAATTTGAAACCATTAAAAACAATGCATGTTAAGAGTATTTCTAGTCTGGAAGCATAATACTGAAGTTGGACATGTTCTATTTAATAATAGACAACAAACAACAACTCTCCTGTATAAAAACATCTTTTCACAATTTAGGAAAGTTTTATGAATTTTACCTGAAATTGGAGACCTGATAAAAGCTTCACTCCAAACAACAACTCTCCTGTATAAAAACAATTGAGAGTTTACATAACCATACTACCAAAACCCTTGAAAAAAAAAAGGTACAATCATAGATACCTAATATTGAGTTAGCATTTGGGCATAATCAAATTATAATTATATTACAAACTTATCATTGAATCCACTATAACAATAGGAAAGTTTACAAGAAAAATTGGAAACAGTAAAGAAGTTGTGAGAAAGAAAACAAAATAAAAAGATAGGTACCATGTTTGATTGATGAGAAAATATAGAAAAATAATAGGAATTACAATTTGTTAACAATAGTAGATTTAAACTCAGATAAAACAAAAAGCTTCCCTCAAATGCACCTAATTTGATCATATGTCTAAGTAAGAAGCAAGCTTTTGCCCTGTTTTTACAAATAAATGCATAAATAAATTACCTAACAAACATTAAGGAAAAAAACCTTTAAAAGTAATATTTTAGTTGCTGCCATTGTATGTACTTTTAAACTGAACAAGACAAGGAAAATAGACCAACATATTAAATCAGAATTTAAAATTTTCATATATTTTACTTACAATTTCTCAACAAACTAGGATAAAAAAGAGTTTTTTTATTTAAAATAAATAAATAAATAAAAGTGAGAAACCTTATCATTTTTGGAAGACAAACTAGAGATGATGACAAATGGCAATTAATGCAACATTAAACAAACTGTACCTTACAATGGAAATAAATAAACATTGTCCAAGAAAGAGTAGAAAAGAGAATGTGAAATGTTTGACCAAATGACTTTTGGAAGGGAATCAACAGTCTCTTGCTGCTGAAGTCCCTCTGAGTCTATTCTGAACTTCAAACATAAGTGTGCAAGCATTTGACCTTGTAGCCAAATAGGCAGTTAGTTTCTCTGTGCAAAACTTGAGGCAGCTTGAATGGTATCCTACTGTAATTGAATATGCAAACAAGAACATAAAATGATTAATGAACATTAATAAGGAAGAGAACTAAGAGCATAGAACTCTTACAAATGAAACTATGCACAATATAAGGAACAAAGGAAAAGAACAATATAAGAAACAAAACTTAAGAGAATGCCAATATGTAACTGCATAGTTGAGCAAAAATATATCAACCTGTAAAACCTTCAACAAAAGCATAATTGAGGTAAACATAGTTAGAATAGCAACCTATAAGACCAATAACCAAAATTAATGGAGAAAATGAATGGAAACCCTAATAACAAAAGGAAAGATGTCATTTCATAGATCCCTTTTATTTCATAGATCCACTTTTACTCCACCAGAGATCATTTTACTCCTTTAATTATACATTTCCAAGTAAATTCTTGTTTGGTAATAGTAATACCCTGTTTCTCCCCTATACCACTCTACTATGTTTCCTATGACCCATGATTTTATCTTTTCCAAATTGCAATTAAATCATAACTTTTTACTCTTTTCATATCCCATGATTTTAATCCTTCCCATAATATAAACATTTCCCTTTATGGAAATCTTTCATGGCTTCCTCCTATGATTTCCATACACATATTCTAATTAATTGCAACTGTTTATTATGAACAATTGATGTGAAGATTGAGGAATCCATGGCTAATCATCATCAAAAACAAGATTGTCCATTCCTTCATAAAAAAATTTTCACGTCTTCATTTATCAAAATCTAATCCTTATAATGCTAGACAAAATATTAGACCATACCCAACAGAAAAAAAAAAAAAAAAAAATTAAAAGGAAAAAGTTATCATATAGGAAAGAAACACTGTATATACTACATTTCCATGTATGTTTCAACCCTTGTAATATATAATATATTTAGAACAAAGCAAAAGGGTGTAGAAGAACAATAAGAAATGGGTCTGCAAGTGGCTATTACTAGAATTTTTCTATTGATAATCTTATTTGTTTGGATTAGAGATGCTCAATGTCAACTAAAGGTCTTCAATGTGATGAACTATGGTGCAATTGCAAATGGAGAATTTGACAACAGCAAGGTGATGACCATAGAAAAAATGTTGTTTCAAATTTTCATGTTTAGATCTATACTATTACTAAATTGTAATCATTTTTGTGTTTTTGGAAGGCATTGGGGGGAGCATGGAATGAGGCATGTCGTTGGAAAGGAACCAGTGTAGTACTGATTCCAAATGGAACCTACATGGGGTACCCCATGAAATTCCAGGGCCCACGTAGTGGTTGAACCATGTTGTCTAAGGCTCTAAGCATGAAAAGCACACAAAAATAAAGATCAAGGCATTTTACAATAATTTGAGGGTAAAGAAAGCTAAATTTATGCAAAGAATCCAAACAACCTCTATAGCAAAAAAGTTAGGTAATGCTGAAACAACAAGACAAATTTGAGTGTGAAGTGATAGAAGTTAATGTGCTAAAACGTCTATCCCAGTGAACTATTGGAAATGTTATACATACAGTTCCCTAATAATGAGAAGGTAATGGAACTAATCTTCATCACAAAAGTCTAAACAACAACTAGAGCAGAGCAGAGCAATACTGAAACAACAAAATAAATTTGAGCATGTGGTAAAATATGGAGAACTCATACCTGAAAAGCCTTCAAATATTCCTCTAATAACTCAAAACCTTGGCAATTCAAAACCCTAGAAAACCAGATGGTGGAAAAATCAGAGTGAAACCAAAAAAAATAAAATAAAATAGTAATGAGTGGTGATTGAGAAAGAAAAATATAGTTCAAAAGCTTAGTCCCATACCATGAGCCCCCACCATGGCATTGATACTAGCAATGAAGAAAGAAGAAATGGGTTTGGTAACTGAGTGGGAGAGAAACGGGAAAGAAATGAGAGAGTAGGAAAAAAAACCCTAGAAATCTGAACCTTATAGCTGATTGTCAAAAAAATCAAGTTGATTTGAAGAAATCAGAACTTCGTGGTCTTGTTTTGATGAAATGGAAGTGAGAGAAAGGGTCATTATACTGGTGTGTTGAGAAGACAAAGGTTTGTGAGTGCCAAATGATGAAGGTCCTTAACGATTTTTTCTTAACTAGATTTTATATAGAGGGGCAACCTATTTATGGTAGTGGTCAAGTCCTAATTCTTTTATCTGCGGACTTTCTGGAGCACTGGGGGGTTAAGGCAAGGGGATCCCCTTTCCCCTTACTTATTTGTCATAGGAATGGAGGCCTTAAGTTGCCTCATTAACAGAGCAGTTAAAGGGGGTTTCCTTACAAGTTGCAGGATAAGGGGAAGGGGTGCCAATGGAATCCAAGTTTCTCACCTACTGTTTGCTGATGATACGTTGGTCTTTTGTGAGGATTCCCAAGACCAAATGGCTTTTTTAAGTTGGTTGTTATTGTGGTTTGAAGCCATTTCTGGTCTATGTATCAATTTGAATAAGAGCGAAATTTTGCCGGTGGGAAGAGTAGAGAATGTAGAGGTTTTGGCTTCTGAGCTTGGTTGCAAAGTGGGAACTCTCCTTTCCACTTATTTGGGGATCCCTTTGAGTGCTCCGCACAAGTCGATGGTGGTGTGGGATGGTGTGGAAGAGAGGATGCAGAAGAGACTTGCCTTATGGAAGAGGCAGTTCATTTCTAAGGGAGGGAGAATCACCCTCATTCGGAGCACTCTCGTTAGCATGTCAATCTATCTCATGTCCTTGATGCGTGTGCTAAGAGTTGTTAAGTTGAGACTTGAGAAAATCCAAAGGGATTTTCTTTAGGGCTGGGGGAGCGTTGGAGAAGAGGCCCCATCTTGTAAAGTGGGCTGTTGTTTGTTCTCATAAAAAGAAGGGTGGATTGGGGATTAGAAATCTTTTTATCCTCAATAGGGCCCTTTTGTGCGAATGGAATTGGCACTTTGCGGTTGAAAATGAGTCCTTTTGGAAGCTTATAATTAGTAGGAAGTTTAGGGAAGAAGGTGGAGGGTGGAGCTCCCGTGAGGTTAGGGAGGGCTATGGGGTGGGGTTTTGGAAGGAAATTAGAAAGGAAGGTTCTTTGTTGCTTAAAAATGTTTCCTTCTCTACGGGGGATGGCAAAAAGGTGAGATTTTGGAAAGACATTTGGTGCGGGAATAATTCCCTTTGTGAGGTCTTTCCCTCTTTATATGCCTTAGCAGTCTCTAAAGATGTGTGAGTAGCGGATTGCTAGGATTTTTTGGGTGAAGAGGAGGGTTGGGTTCCCCGTTTCTCTAGATCTTTCAATGATTGGGAGGTAGAGGCGGTGGAGAGACTCCTTTCGACCCTTCAAGGAAAGAGGTTAACTACTGGTGTGGAGGACAGGGTGGTGTGGAAAGAGTCGAAGAATGAGATTTTTTCTGTAAAATCCCTTTATAATGCTCTTGATCATAGTTGTGCAGTCCCGTTTCCGTGGAGCATTATTTGGAGCCCTTGTGTTCCTATAAATGTGAGTTTTTTTGCTTGGGAAGCTTCTTGGGGGAAGGTTCTTACCCAAGATCAACTTAAGAGGAGGGGCTGGAACTTAGCTAACTGGTGTTTCATGTGTTGTGCTGAAGAGGAGACGATAAATCACATCCTTGTTCACTGTTCCAAGGCGAGGGTTTTGTGGGATCTCGTGTTTTCTTTGTTTGGTGTTAATTGGGTCCTTCCGCTTACGGTTAGAGACACTCTCTTTGGTTGGTTTGCTTTCTTTGTGGACAAAAAGTGTAGAAAGGTTTGGCGGGCAGCTCCTCTCTATTTATTTTGGACGGTTTGGAAGAAAAGAAACAGGATAGTCTTTGATAATGAGGTTTTGTCGATTCAAAGAATGAAAAATTCTTTTGTTTGTAACTTCTTCTTTTGGGCTAAGTCTTGTTTAGATGTAGGACCCTCTTCTTTAATTAACTTTGTTGATTGGTTGGGCTCTTGTCGAGGGCTGGTGAGTGCTTGCCTCTTTCGTTTCTTGTCTTTTGGTGACTCATGTATACTCCTTGTATGCTTCAGGTTGCCTTTCAAGCACCCTTTTTCTTATATATCTTTTGTGGGTTTATCTATCAAAAAAAAAAATTCTTTTATCTACGGACTAAAAAAGACCCCTACTATAAGAGCACATTGCTCACGTTAATAGACAGTCCGTTGTTATAGACTGAATTGAAACCATCTATGGACACAATTCCCTTGGTGGCCTTGACTAAATAATTTACTGAGATTTTTTTCCCTCATTCAAGTCATTTTTAGTCACAAATTTTATGACCCTGCTATTACTATGTGACTATATCTTATATTTCCTGTAGCGAAAGGAGGTTTTTCAATGGGGATAACTCTTGGGTCTACCTATCATGTAAGAACTCTTAAAGCAATTCTCATGGACGACCTTTGGTACAGGTTGCGATGATAATAGGACAATGCTAACATTAGTATGCATTCAATATGCTCCTGGTCAAAAACCCCATTCAGTCGCAAATCTATGACATCAAGAATCCTTTTTCTCCCATAGTATTCCCATACCCAATCCATTATCCAATGATAAATTGGACAAGGTCTTCTTCTAATCCTTAAGGATGAAGTTACCACTCTTAAAACCATATCAATTAGTTTTCAACTAAGACTATAAGCTCCGTGTACCCAAGTTAGTTCAAAGTTTTGGGACCTACCAAAACTTTGATAAATAAGACATGCAGCCCCCAATGTTTGTGTGGCATAACTCTATTACTAATAGAAAAATATCCTGAATGCTTAAATAAAATAGTCTCGATTGGGTTTCAGATTCACAAAGTAGAATTAGTTTATCCTAAACTTCATGAAAGGTTTCAAGTTGAAAAATAGTAACATGAATTCCTCACGAGCACTCTGACTATTGTTGCTAAGAAAAGATAGTGGGATCAGGGGGATGGCAACAAGGCCGATTCAAGACAGATTACCTCTATCCTAACCCCACCCCATTTATTCAAAAATAATTTACATCTTTGTTCTATTAGAAAAATTAAACAGGGTAGGGTAGGTATGCAAATTTCTTATGCCTGTCTTGCCTAATCTCATTTAACTTTTTTTTTTTTTTTGAAAAATTAAAAAAAAATAATAATTTGTTTTTAAAATTTTTTAATTACATTAAAATAAATAATGAAAAGATTATAATTTTTTATAACTTATTTTATTGAAAAGCATTTTATTATTATTATTATTATTATTATTATTATTATTATTATTATTATTATATTAAAAAGGAAATTAAAAATTAAATTAAATTAATTTTGTATATAATCAAAGCAGGGTGGGGCAAGATAGGCCAAGGCAATACCCGAACCCCACCTAACTTGTTTATTTAATTTTTAAATCTTTCCTAATAGGGGTGGGATGTGGATATTATCAAGGCAAAATCTAGCCTAGTTGTGTTGATAATTGGGCTAACTGCTCTTTGTATTCTTTCTGTTTGGATCTGGGATCATGAACACATAATTAAACCATATAGTAGATTCTCAATAGCTATCAAACAAAGAACTCTTTGTTCTACCAGGCACTTAACAATGGCCTCCCTGTTGTCAACTGACAAACATCACCAGAAAGCCATAGTAGATGCCCTCCTAAAGCTCCTTACTGAAAAGAACCTATGGCATAAATTCTGCAAAATTGACCTAAAGAACATCAAATGATTTTTATGGCAAAAACATTGCCTTAACCATCTAACATGCACCATCTCTGATTGATGAAACTGTCCTATTTTGAAGATCCAAGACATATGATCCACAGAAGTACGTACAAGATAACTAGAAAGTACAAGATATGATTGATTAAATGTTGCACATTGTTGTGGAGTCAGACCATGCACTAACAGGAAAAGACATAATTGTAATAGGTTATTCTCAAACTAAGACTGCAGATTAAAGAAGCAAATTGATGTGAACACTGAAAACTTCTTTTATAAATAACAAATTGATTAATTTTGAGTTCATATAGGATCCAATAGTGAGGAAAATTAAAGAAAGGGATGACCTCAAAGTGTCCAGTTTGACCAATTCACTGACCATAACCTTATAGTGCCCTTAGACAAATTTACTGACTGAGATCAAAGAGATCACTTGATTTTCCCCTACACTTTTCATTCTTTTAGATGTTTAAAAGGGGTCTAACCTGTTCCCTTTGATACTTCTGACAAGCACAAAAACCAGAGGAACTGCCAGAGCAAGCACTTTGCCACTGCCATTGAACATGGACAAGGTTTGGGAATGTAAGGTAGAACATTCTTATGGTAGTGCTAGTTTATTCCAAATGTTGAGAGTGTTCCCATATGGTAATTACTATCATTCAGGAATTGTACTCTATCTTTTGATCCCATCCATCATGTGTTGGATCTAAGTTCATTCATATCTAGCCTGTTAGCTGAGTCAGGATCCATGGGAAAATAAATGAAAACTAGGACTTTAATAGGTTTGGTCTATAGTGCTGCTCTAGGACTCCAAGCTTTATCACACTTTCTAAGCAACCAAACTGAACATAAAGATAACACAGAGTTCTAGAGAAACAAACTCTCAGTTCAGAAGGCATCAGCTGATAACCTCCTAAGTAGCATGCATTTCCGACCCATCAAATATAAAGAATATAAATCTGCAGTACATTTTAACAATTACTTTCTAAGCTTATAAATACATCTGTCTTAAAAATCAAACCAAAGCTTTAGGGTAAACTTAAAAAATTTACCTACTTTCCACAGAAAATGTTTCAATAGAGTAGATACACCAAATTAGCCCCTAGGGAAAATATAAATAATAAAGAATTTATTAATCTTCTTGATCAACAAAAAATGGACAATGTTTTAAGAATTATATTATCCTTTTCTATGAATCACATTTACCTATATTTACCCATCACCAATCAGGGTAGCACTTGATGTGCTAAAACCTATATGCATATGTAAGCCAAGATTTTCAAACATTCATGACATTGAAAAAAACTTACCAGGTGCATGGCTTAAATTAAACAACAATCAGAAACTTTGCAAGTCATAATCTAAGTAACGAAAAAATTAGAGGACATCTCTGAATTTGTTTATTACAAGCAACAATTAAGGGGTAAAGCTTTAAAGCATAATGTTTGATCAATCAAGAGGAGGTTTTTGGATTCCCAGTTTAAGAGTTCTATGGTTTAAGCCAATATCCCTGATATAGGCTATCAATCAATAGTCCAACAGCAGTGCTATAAACCATTTGAAATACCTAAAGCTCTTTTTTTTTCCAGAATGGTTATGGAAGTTGGAACGCATGTGGTATTCAAGTTATGGAGTACTGAATTTTTGTGATTCTTCAATTATTGCCTTATTCTAATTCTTTGAAATATATTATAACAATTTAGAGACTGGTCACAAGTTGTCACAGAACAAGATATTTCTCTAAATCATGCTCTTCTTCATCTTGCTAGTTAGATATGTGATCAGCTTTGCCTGATTCAGAATTTTTTAACTTGAATTAGTCTATTCTACGAATGCCAAAACATCAAGTGGCTTTGATAAGACGAATTTCTATGGCTATAAGCTCATTTTGACATCTCCTATTAACATCCTTTACATCTTCGCTTCAACCTCATTTTTAAAGCCTGGGAGTTCCAAAATTTTTCTAGTTAACAACGTCATGGCTGACTTTCCTATATTAACACAAATTAGTTTAAACGTTATCCTAGGACCAAAATTAAACGTTAAAAGTGTAAAAACCATGCAGAAGTTTTGCATTTAAGAAAGGAACAAATGAAAAGCATAGTTCCAACATAAAAAGAAATGATCGAATTCTGGCAAAAGATAGCTTTTTCGTAATGTTGGAGATATATGACATCGTTTATATTCAACTTCATTTTCAAGGCTTGGGAATTGCAAAATTTTCTAGTTAACAATGTCATACTTGATTTAGCTTGATTAACACAAAGCTTAATTCTAACATAAAAAGAAATGATTGAATCTTAGAAAAATCAAAAGTTACATGAACAAGGTTCTAAAGATCCAAAAATACAAATTTGAACAATACACATAATTGCAAGATGATCAGTTATGACAAAAGCCATTCCTGGTTGATGGAGAAGTCATACCTAAAAAGATTCCAAATTCTTTACTTGAAACCCTAACAATTCGAAACCCTAGAAAACCATATGGTAGGTAGAAGCAAGAAATCAGAGAGTGAATTAAAAAATAAAATAAAATAAAATGATATTTGGTTGAAAGAGCAATGAGTGAATCAAAGAAAAATACCAAGAAAGCAGAAATGTAGGGTTCTTAATCCCCATTGGCACCGATAATGGATTTGGCAAGCAAGCAAAAATGAGTTTTGCAGTGGGGGTGAGCAGAAATGGGTTTAGCAATGGGGTGAGCAGGAGAGAAATGTAGGGAAGTATATGAGTGATGTTATGGTAGTGGGTCCACTAAGCCATATTTAGTAGTGGTCACCCTCTGTCCAGCCTCAAAAGGGGATTTGTAGCTGTTTCTAATTGCACCCGCAACCATAGTCCTGGCCATTGCTTGCAGCTTCATTTTTCCCGCAACCATAGGCCTGGCAGGAAATTCCATTCCATGTGATTTAATTAATACGTAATCATAGGTCTCACGAGAAATTCTTTTTGTTGTAACTTAATTATTCCCATAATTTCCTTTTGTTGTAACTTAATTATTCCTGGATTGACACCACATTTCATTAGTTGTGGCTCAAATAGTTATGAGGCTATATATACCCTTTCACTGTGGATTTCATCGACCCTCTTAAAACTATGTGATCATATCTCACTTTTCTTATAATGTCTTTTTTTTGCAAGCATAATGACATATCACAAGCAATTAATTGAGAGAAGAACCCCAAAACAAAATAGAGTCATTAAGCGGAAGAATAGAACTATTGTTGAAATGACTAAAAGAATTATGAATGATAAAAAGCTTCCAAATGATTTTTAGGCAAAAGCAATGGCTGACATCAATTTTTTTACCAAAATATATCTTTAACAAAAGAAGTGTGCAACATTCCTCCCAATGTAGCATGGTTGAAGAAAAAGCATGAGATAAGTAATTCAAAAGCATTGGGCTACTTTGTTCACTTTTTAATTGATTCAAATGGTCGGACTAGGTTGGATAAAATAATTGAAGAACATATAAAAGTATTAACTTAACCTCGATTTAGGTTAAGTTTAGAAGTGTCATGCACAAACCCAATACAAATCAATTTGAATTAATATATTATTCATTTCTGTTATCATCAATACCAAATCTTAGTAAATCATCAATCATATATTTGCTGATAACATTTTAAATGCATTCAAACTGGATTAACTTTAATTTTGATAAGAAAAATGGAAATGGGGATGCCTACCTTGCTATATATATATTTAAAAAAAGGAAAAGGAAAAGCAATTCAAAAATGAGAAAAATTAAGGAGCAATATTGATATGAGTATTCATAATTTGTCACTTAAATATGAGCGCTATTTAATGTTAATATACTATGAAAAGGAAAAATGTATTTGACCAATCATTAAAATTCAAAAATTGATTAATCGTATGTATATAGAGAGGATATATCGACATTTTTCAACATCAACCAACCATTTTTGAAACAAAAACTAACTATATCTATTTGGACATTTTTAAAGAATTAGCTAATATTAGTCATGCTAATTACATGAATGAGAGTTTAAATGAGTGGAAATAAAACATAAATATTCTTAATTTTATTTGAAATTAAATATCAATAACTTGTCAAACCACATTGACATGTAAGAATCCATTGTTCTATCAATTTTATTTTGTTAGAAGTTAAAACCAAATGCAAGTCAAAGTCCATAAACCGTTAACCAAAATTTCAATGGCTAACTGGACACTCTCCTCTCATTCTTCACCCCAATTTGGATCCCCACATTTCCTCTCCTCGCAAATTCTCCATTCAAAACTCCCCCTTTTTCTCAGGAAGCTCCCAAGGAAAACTCCCAGGAGAACTCCCACACTTTCTTCCCAAAAAAACCATGCTTTCCTCTCCTAATGGTTTCTTGTCCTTGCGTTTCCAATAGCCTCCCTCTCTCACAGGGTCCTTCACCTTTCTTGGGGGACCCTGCACTTCTCGCTTCCTCTCTCCCTCCTCTTTGCTCTCTCTTCATCTTTTCCTTCGTCTAAAATCTCATCCACTGCCAACCCTTTTTTTCATTCTCGGGTTTTTGGCGCTTGTTTGTTTACATAGTCAGGTTTTGTGGATTCTACACGTTCAGGGAGCTTGAATAGGCACAAGTTTACGTGAAATTGTACCTGGGTTTTGTTGGTTTGAGATTATTCATCGAGAGACATGAGTTGCTTCCCTTGTTTCACGTCCAAGGTTAAGAAAACAAATAGCAAGGACGCCAATTCTAGATCTTCTAGTGAATCACCTCCTCATGGTGTGTATTTAACCTTCATGCATTGCTTCGTATAATTGACCTAGCTAGTTTGTTAAAAGCATTGATATATACACATTTTTACTCTCCTGACTGATTAATTCTTGTCGGTTTCAATCAAGCTCAATTACATGGTTCTTAATATTGACCTAGCTTTTGTTATAATTAATTCTTTTCTGTTTCGAACAAACTCAATTACATGGTTCTTAATATTGACCTGGCTTTTGTTATAATCCTCGCCTTAGAATAATTACTTGAAAAGTAGTAACTACCTGAATTTTTTGTTCCCATTTAGTCTGTGCTGCAAAACCCCAATGCCTAAACTCAACAGAACATGATATCTATGAAAAATGTGGGAATGAACATAGGATGATTATTTGATCCATTGACCCCCCTTCAGGCCTTGGTTTGCCGTGGAATTATCCAGCAAAAACACATGGGTTTCCTTCCTCTAATTCATGAGGTTCTATGAATCTGGAAATTGTGAAAATAGTTTACATTTTAACGTTCAACAGTTTGTAGCCTTCAAATTCCAAGGCTGTTTGGGATAGCATTTGATTTATACAGCCAGCAGAGAAGTTGTGACACTGAATTTTATATTTGAAATTATACTTGAAAAATGTGTTCATGCCATCCTTTAGTAATTTGCATTATCAGTATATTCCAATAGATGATTAAAAGCATTTTAAAATTCATTTTGTTTCTTGTCCAGAGGCCAGGAACAAAAATGAAACTCCAAAAGCCGACGGTGGACCTCATATTGATGCAAAAACTTTCACTTTCCGGGAACTGGCCTCTGCAACGAAGAATTTCCGTCAAGAATGTCTACTGGGGGAAGGTGCATTCGGAAGAGTGTATAAGGGACGACTTGAGAACAGTGGGCAGGTTAATAAGAACTTGGTGTTTCTTCCTGGATTTTATCAGTTTTTGGCGGCAACAACTAACCTCAGTTCTTTGATTTTTCGTTATTGTTCGTAGGATGTTGCTGTGAAGCAACTAGACAGGAATGGATTGCATGGAAACAAGGAGTTCCTTCAGGAGGTTTCGATGCTGAGTCTCCTGGACCATGAAAATCTGGTCAATCTAGTTGGATACTGCGCTGATGGTGAGCAGAGGCTTTTGGTGTGTGAATACATGTCATTGGGTTCTCTGGCTGATCATCTGTTTGGTAAGCTCTATACAACATGAGACTAGCTATGTCCATTTGATATACATTATTGACATATTTACTCAAAAATTTCTACTCATGGAGAGCCTCATTCCTTTTTGGGAGACCTCAAGTTTATTAACTAAAAAAAATTGTCAGATGTTAATTAAGGTTTAAGCCCAAATCCGATAAATGTAAAGTTTTTGCACGCTATAAAAGAATTGAACCTTTTGAGTCAAATTGGTAGTTTAAGCTTTCCACCCTTGCACCAAAATCTATTGCAGAGATGAAACCAGACCAAGAACCACTAAGCTGGCCTACAAGAATGAATGTAGCTCTAGGGGCTGCCAGAGGTGTCGAGTATTTGCACGAAAAGGCTAATCCCCCGGTTCTATACCGAGATTTAAAGTCCTCAAACATTTTGCTGTGTGGAGATTTCCATCCAAAACTCTCCACTTTCGGGCTGGGCAAGGCCAACTCTGTTGGCGATAAGATGCAAGGGTCTCGGGTGATGGGGACTTATGGCTACTGTGCTCCTGAGTATTCAAGAGACAGTCAGTTTACTTTGAAGTCAGATATATACAGCTTCGGAGTCGTTCTACTAGAGCTCATCACCGGTCGAAAAGCCATTGACACGACTAGGCCAATGGATGAGCAAAATCTCGTTTCTTGGGTACATTTTCCCATTAATTTCATCACAATCTGCTGACTTAATTTCCCATTTTCGTGAGATTCTGTGCGTAATACCTGAGTTTGAACAGGCACAACCCAAGTTCAGGGACCCCAAAAAGTTCCCAGAAATGGCGGATCCCCTTCTCAAGAGGCGGTTTCCGGAGAAGAGCCTGAATCAAGCGGTGGCAATAGCAGCAATGTGTCTTCAAGAGGAGGCATCAGTGCGCCCCTTGATCAGCGACGTTGTAATAACCCTTAGCTTCCTTGTAGTGTCTAAAGAGGAAAATATGTGTGACACCACCCCTCTTCCAAGTCTTCCTCCGGCCGATAGTGGCCATGAAAAGGGCGGATGCAACTCAGAACACACCTCTGATCATGAGGATGAAGGCAGCAATAGCAGCAAGAGCGGGTCACAGGAGGGGAGTGAAGAGGAGAGCGAAGAGGAACACCAGCACGATCATAACAGGCCGTCCCGGGATGGAAGTGAGCAGGGTGACCACGACAGTGGAGATGAATGTCACAGCGCTGTGACGGGAGCCGATGAATGGGGCTCAAATTCAAGCCATTACAGCAACAGCTAGATGATCACATACTGCCATGAAAAATTTTCCATATTTAGTTCCATTTGGTATGTAGTTGTCAAGTATACCAATTTTTTATCTTTCTTTCACAAATAGTTCATTTCTTTTTTGTTTTTGTTTTTCATCCGGGCGTGATACTTTAGTAGGAAAGAAGCATTCAATTCCTCGTTTGTTTAGTGGTACAAATTAAGGCATGGATGGAAGCAAGAGTACTCTGAGGGAGTTCTCTTCTTCTGAGCTCTTAGTGTATGCTTAAGATTTTAATTAGGGTTTTTTTTTTTTTTTTTTTGGTTCTTTCTTTAGTCAAACACATATGCATTTTTGATTTAATAAACGTGTAATTTTGATAAGCAAATGACTATTATTTCATGAGTTGATGGTGGAATTCATACCCAAGGTAGAAACCATGCATATATATGGTTACATTCATAATAATCTTACTAAAGATATGTGCATTGTATTAATATAGCAATCCATGCAAAATCCTATGGAAAATATGAGATGGGTTTTGATAGGTGGAATTAAGGATGAGAATGGAGTTTAATTATGATACATGTGAGAGAGATGGATTAAGATCTTAACAAAACGAAATTTAATTTTCATGAGAATGATTTTAATTTATTTATATTCTTGTTCTAATAAGCCTTTGAAACATATTAATGAATGGAAATTGAACGAAGGTCACGGTTTTCATTCTTTATTTCAATATTTCTAAAATAATAGATGCATTTGTTACGTTGGAATAAGAATAGAAATAGGATGAAAATTGAGGTGAATTAGAGGAATCAAAGTCATAGTGAGAGCTAGAGTTGTGATTTTTATACTAATGAATTTTTTTATTTTTATTCTTATTTTCATTCTAAAAAAATAAAATAAAAATAAGTAATTTAAACTTGATTAATGGGAAAAAATTTAGGGTTTATTTGTGAACATTTTTTAAAACTATTACCAAAAAACGGTTTTTGAGAATAATTTTGAAAAATATTTTTTCTAAGGATTTTAAAACAAAAATTTGTTTGAAAACTTGAAATATTTTTAACTTTTTTTTTTTTTATAATGTTTCCAAATTTTTTTTTATAAAATAATTTGATAGGTAATACTATATTTTCAATTATTCATGATAAAAAATAAGATTTCTAAATTACCTTCTGAAATGCCCAAAAATCCTGATTGGTTGTTTCACTGACCAGTTTTCTTACCTCAAATAATAAATGGAACTACGAATAGAAGAACCATCTTTTTTCATAACACGAGCTTTAACCTTTGCTTTCATGGAGAAAAATAAGAAAAACTTTGAGAAATGACCTTTTTTTGTTCTTTAGAAAGAAAAATGTATGTTTTTTTTTTTTTTTTTTTTGTATTTAAGGAGAAAAGAAAACAGCATATGTCTCTCTCTCTCGTGTTTTTTAGGAGAGACAATTCTTTGAGAAAGAAAAAAAAAACATTTATTTATTTATTTATTTAATAGTGGTAGGGTAGTTTTAAAACTCCTAGAAACTGCTCCCCTTCTTTCTCTCATTTATTGGATCGAAGCAAATTAGCGCACCCAAACCCAACTCCAATAATTTGTCATATTATTTTTATTATTTTTTAAAATAGTCTTAGAAAACAAATGAAAATAACTAAAAATAATTAAAAGATGTTTTTTTTTTTTTTTTTAAGAATAAAAAACTGTTTCCTATTTTAATTATTTGATTGCCAAAAATGCTTTTGTATTTTTTTATATATAGTGGGTGGGTACTTGTTTTGAAATTGGAAAAAGCTTGAATAGATGATCAAAAGTATGACTCAAAGCTCAATTTCATATTTAAATTTAAGTGTTTTATCATTTGTGATCGGTTTGACTTCAGTTTTTTATTGCAGGCTATCCAATTTACTTATTCATATCACCCGGCCATTTGAGTGGGTGGCATAAGAATGACACAAGCAATTCGTACCTAAATCTGAAGTATCTTAAGACCTAATAAGTTGATTTTATAATTCATCTTAAGTCGTATTATATTTACTGAAATGACACATTTGAACCTTTCAACTTATAACATCATTTTTACCTAATCAACTTGAAACCCACTTAATTTGATAATTTGAAAGATTAATGTCTCTGTAAGCTTAAACTAATAAACATTAATACTTTTAGCCCTTAATTAAAATACTTAAGTCGGCATGGTTGAAAATCCTCAAACAAGTGATTGATTTTCTAATTAGGCCGGCCTTTATTATCCTTAATATTAATATTCAACATACATTCATCTTCTACTTCAACAATTTAATTAAATCTACATCCACGTCCACTATCAATTTTTGTTTTCTTTGGTACATGTATAGTTGGTAAAGATTTTGAATACATATAATTATAAGAAATTTAATAATCTTTTATTTATTTATTTATTTTGGATAACCGAGTAACCTTTTATAACCCCATAACAATCAGCATTGGGTAAATTTAGCTCTTGGATAATACTTTGTTTTGTAATACCCTCTTGTCTTTTTATTTTTAATTGACATAAACCAAGTTATCTAGTAAAATGAGGATGATGCATCGGGAATAGCCGCGATAACTCAGCTGATAGAGCGGAGGATTGAAAATCCTCATGTCCGGTTCAAATCCAAATCTTAGCACATGATTAATTTGTCTGAGTATCTATTCTAAAAATTCATTGATGTTTAGATGAATTGACATACATATTCATTAACCGTCTAGATCATGATATATACTTATCCTTCTAGGTGTTTGGAGAAGTATATTTTAAAATATAAGAGTCTGTTTAGATGTGTGATTTTAAAATAGTATTATGTTTTTAAAAACAAAAAAAATATTTTTTAAAATTTCTAATACTATTTCATCGTTTTTCTCTTAATTTTTTTTTAAAAATAAAGTAAAATAGATAACAATATTTAGAGAACAAGTAAGAGTTATTTTCATTGGTTTTCAAAAACAAAAGGAAAACATGGCCCGTTTGACCTTTTTTTTTTTTAAACTTGTTTATAAAAACCGTTTTTAAGTTAAAACAATTTTTGAAAACACGGTCAAACAAGCCCTAAATTTTTAAGAGTTTTATTTATTTTTTATTATTTTAAATAAAAGCAATTGCTATTTTTTCTCTTTTAAAAATAGACAAAGAAATTGTATCCAAACATATCTTTTTATCCTTCTAATTATTAAAAAAAAAAAACCCAATTTTTTATTATGTATAGAAATAATATATATATATATATATATATATATATATATATATATATAAAGTTTAAAAATAATAAAACTAAACTTCATATGTGAGTCCCATTCAATAATTAAAAACTCCTAAAATACTCCAATAATGTAATAAAAATTTGTGCCTTCGGTGTTCATATAACAATGACCTTTCTCAAAGAGAAGGGTTTGTCAACACTTCCACATAGAAATGGTCAAAAGCTTTATAGTTATCATACATGGGATGTTTGAATATTGATAGAGTGGAAGCTCCAAGTTAAATATGTAGCATGATTATATGGAGAATAGGACATCTCCCTCCAAATGCAAACAGACAATGAAGAACATTTCCACTGCCTCACCTTCTTCTGCCCAGTGGTGTCCAATGCATCGTCCTCTAGACGCGGTCTCCCTCTTTGCCAAATATGTTTTTTCTGCTGTTCCATTCCATGTCGCTTTCTTTCACATTTTATAACAAAGAGTACTACACAACTGTCTTTTGCGAAGTCCTATCCTTGTTCCCTTCTTGGTTTGATGCTCTGAGGTTCTACAAGTCAAAACTTCAATCGTATACAACCCCGGTTTTCACAGTTCTAAAGTTTTCTAAGTGCTGCACATGAGTTTTGTGCTAAACAAACTTCTTTTTGTTTGCCTTCTTGTTTTGATGTCAAGGGCTCTTAAGTCAGGTACCAGAATCTTTAAGTTGTCTAAGTGCTGCATGGATATTTAAGGGGATTATGATCTTGTGACACCTTGTTCTATATCTTCAACAAGAGATGAATGGCAATGTGATAATAGTGGCAGTTGATGCAAGCAAAGAGATCGCAGACTATGCACTCGAATGGGCAGTACGCAAGCTGATCAAAGCCATGGATTCTTTGATTCTTCTCGCTGTTGTTCCTTCATGTGGACGTCCTCTGGCTAAACGAAGCCAGACCCATCAGTTTCTTTCTTGTAGGTTTCCATTTCTCCTTTCTGCTTGGTTTGGACAGTTTTGTTAGCCATGTCTTCCATGTTTTGATTCTTTTTGTTGCTTCAGGTATGCTAAAGAAACTGGGTCTTAGGCAGGAGGAGTGTTCAACATCTGATCAGGCGGGCCTTGTTAATAGGGCTCAGGATACGGCACCCAATCGAATCAAAGATGTCTGTATTCAGATGATGCAGCAACTGTGTTTAGCCCACAATGTCAAGCAGGTACAGAGGGTGTTTCCTTCTCACAGTGTTGTTTTGTAACAATTGTTGTCGGGTTATATGATCAATCATCGGATGACAGGTGCAAACTGCAGTTGAAGTTGTAGCTGATGCAGAGATGGGGGCGGTTGCTACAAAAGCGGGAGAACTAGGAGCAACCTGGATTATTCTGGATAGGTAATCTTCCATGTATATTCCTCCTTCCATAGCTGCAAAATCAAGAGTAGACTCAAATTTCAGGCTGGTCATCAAGAGGGAAAAAAATTACCAACTATGATTCTGGCTAGGTAAAAATCTTGTATGAATCTCTCAGAAATTGAAACCATACCTGAAATTATTCAGACAACTGATAACTACTTAGGCAACTAAAAAATTACTGGATTTAATTTTCTCTCCATTGATAATGTGCATTTTGATATGTTGGATTGAGAATTCATCCCTTTCTTAGTTTGGACGAGGTTGGGGAAAAGAAAGCTGATAAACTATGGTTCTACTGGATGATAAAGTTGTATATGGAAGTAATTTCCTTAAAACTTTGAACAGGCGGTTGAAGAAGGAGAGCGATTGCTGCCTGAAGCAACTGGACTGCAACGTCGTACTTATAGACCGTGCCATCCCAAGGATCCTTAGGGCAGTTGATCCACCAAAATTAAGAAAACTTGCTACGAGGGAACTTCAAACCGATCCTACAGTAGCTGACATGCTTGGCATGATTCCTACTTATAATCTCGCTTATAATCCTGATTACAACAGTCTAACAACCAGAAGCAGTCTCGGTTTAGATAGCCCTTGTAATGGAACGGATGCCTCATCCTTCATGTCCAATGACAAGGACAAGTTCAGTAAGGCCAGCCCTTCAGTTGCTGACCTCAAACCGGTTGGTTCCACTTTTCACCTGAACTCTCAGTACTTCCACCAAGTAGTGGAAGTGGAAGAAGAAAGATTTGACTTCACCCCTTCATACAGTAAATCTCAGCCATTGGCAATGGTGCCGAGATTCGACACTGTCCAGCCACCTCAAAAGTCACCAGCCTGCACGATGGAGAAAACCAAGGCCTGCAATGCCCTTCCAAAGATCGAAAATCGTAAGGAGTGTGTCTTTCTGTAATTTCGTTTACAAACATTCTCCATTATTAACCCTAGTGTCCATATAAACCAGATGTGAACAGAGGTACTAGAAGATCAATTGATTCGCCGCGCATGTGGAGAAACTTGGGGAGTCCAAAGCAATCAACTCAGCTGACTATCAGAAGAGACTCTGTTGCTACCAACAGAATTGAACCAATCACGTCTCCTCTTTCTTCAACCATCGACAGAACTTCAAGCATCAGAAAAACCATGTCACTTTCCATCAAACACCCACCCACTCCCCCACCCCTTTGCTCAGTTTGCAAGCACAATGCTCCAATTTTTGGCAAGGCACCAAGGAAATTCGACTACAAAGAGATCAACAAAGCAACAGATGGGTTTTCAAGGCAGAACTTCTTAGCAGAAGGTGGATATGGTGCTGTATACAGAGGGGTCTTGCCTGACGGGCAGGTTGTTGCAGTGAAGCAACACAAGATGTTGAGTGCACAAGGAGCATCAGAGTTTTGCTCCGAAGTTGAAGTACTGAGCTGTGCACAGCATAGGAATTTGGTGATGCTGGTGGGATATTGTGTGGAGGTGAAGTGGATCCTTGTATATGAGTTTGCTTGCAATGGCTCTTTGGACAAGCATTTGTATGGTGAGCTTAAGCAACATTGTCACTGCTACTAGGCCTTTGCTGCAGTTCATTTTCTTAAATTTCAGTTCAACATAAAACCTCATGTTAATGCAGGAAGAGAAACAAATGAAGTAATGAGTTGGGACAGTAGGATGAAGGTTGCAGTAGGAGCTGCAAGAGGTTTGAGATATCTTCATGAAGATTGTAGAGTGGGTTGCATCGTACATAGAGACTTCAGACCTACCAACATACTTCTAACCCATGACTTTGAACCCATGGTCTCTCTCTCTCTCTCTCTCCCCCTCTCTTTCATACACACAAACAACATTCAATCACTCTCAGTTGTTTCGTTGGCCATATTTAAAAAAAAAAAATAAAAATGCAGCCCATCTCTTAATAGTTTTGTTTCGTGACATTTTTTGTTTTGTGATTTTCCTTTAATTTCCATTGAAACAAACAGATCAAATGCCTATATGATCCTACTTGATCATCCAAACTCTTCATCATATGCAGGTGGGTGATTTTGGTCTAGCAAGATGTCAAGCAGACGGCCAAACAGCTGAGGAAACACGGGTTATCGGTGCATTCGGGTACTAAAATTCTCCTCATGCATATCATTTTCAGAAAATTCTACATCAAAATATATATTAGTTGTGTCAATAATTAACTTGACATTCTAAAAAACGTGTTGTTTCATACTGCATTGAACAAAGCCGATACTGAGCTCCCAAGTCACTGGCATCCTAGGGATCTTCCGCAAACAGGTAAGCCCAAGCCCATTAATAACCGACCAAGAACCCACACATTAAGGCCCTAGCCCATCCC
This sequence comes from Vitis rotundifolia, assembly GCA_030254885.1. Lineage (NCBI taxonomy): Eukaryota > Viridiplantae > Streptophyta > Magnoliopsida > Vitales > Vitaceae > Vitis > Vitis rotundifolia. Next base: position 15,418,986 of record CM058154.1, on the reverse strand, counting down.
ATAGGGTTTTATCCGGGCTCGGGCTCTACCAGAGCCTCTACTTACATGAGTTCAGAGTTCTCAAATTCTTAAGATTCAGAAAACCCTCATTAGATCATAATTATCACCCCTTGTTATTATATAAAATATGGTTATTTGATTAAAAGGGTTATTGAAAACCCAAATTTGGAAGAATGACTTCCCTCTTTTGAAAACATGAAGTGTAACGCCTTTTGGACAAAAATACCCTTCAACAATTTATTAATCCCTATTCAACTTCAAGCACTTCTTGAATTAAAAGTTGAGGGTAAAATGTCATCAAACAATATATATATATAATATTAAAATATTTCTAAAATAACGATTCTCATTATGCAATCAAGTCAAGCCTAAGCCCAGAAAATTATCAGGCCCAGCCCATCAAAGATCAATGCTGGCTAAGCTGGTTTCGGGCTGGCCAAACCATCTAAAGATCTACTGGGCCAACCTTTTGCTTCTTTTGATAAAATATATTAACATAAATGTTCTTAATTTTATAAAAACTTCTATCATATGTCATTTAATCTCTTATAGCAAAAAATCATCATAACAATCCAAACAAAAAAAAAAAAAAAAACCAAAACAAAACAAATGAAGGTTTCCTTTTTACTGCATCTAACACAAAACTTCACCTTAAAGAGCTGTCAACTCTGTTGTTAACCCTCTGTAGTGTATGCGATCCCATCTTCAAGAACTTGGAATTGAGAGAAGAATGTACAATTGCCTCTAGAGTTTCATTTTGTATATCTATTCATCTATTTTCCATGGACGATGTATATGTTTTTTTAGCTACCTGGCGCCAGAGTACACGCAGACTGGACTAATAACAGAGAAAGCTGATGTATATGCATTTGGAGTTGTTCTGTTAGAGCTGTTAAGTGGCTGCAAGGCCACAGAGCTGTCCAGACACTTGGGACAGCAACTCCTACTAGACTGGGCAAGTTTGATCCCTTACCCTCAATTGTTTCTGGCTTCTGAGAAAAACATAAGGGTTCTCAGTGCAGAAAAAGGATGATCAACACTGGTTTTCTAACAATTTATTCGGGTTTTTGTGTTGTTGCAGGGTTGCCCACTGCTTGAGATGAAGATGATAGATCCTAGATTGGAGGATAACTATGTAGCGAAGGAAGTGGAGTGTATGATGGTTGCAGCCAGCTTATGTATCTCACCTCACCCGGAAAAGAGACCCAGAATGTCCAAGGTTTTTGTTGCTTACAACTCTCGATATCAGCCATGAGTTTTCTGTTCTTCTCCAATGATTTTCCGGTTTTACACTCAGTGAAATGAGCATTGATTCTGCAGGTTTTAAAAATATTGGAAGGAGATGTGCCTGGTGATCATATGGCTAATCGTAATGGACATCATATCTCTTTTTACCAGAAACAAGAGTCGAAGAAGGTTTATGGTGCAGATAAACCATTGAATGAAACAAAAGTTCACAGCCCTTCCTCACATTTGATGAGACTGAAGCATCATATGAAATTCAGTCCATCCAGAGTGAGGCCACCTAAATATAATGACTGGAATGGCTCATTCAAGCCCATGACACCCTCCGATAAGCGCAATGAGGTAAACAGCAGTTGGGGTTTGAATCAATCTGAGGAGTTTTCGGGTGAAGAATATCACGCATATCTACAAGGGTCACTGGCTAAATTTATTCAAAACTTAAATGCAAAGTGAATAAAAAGGGAAATTTCATTGATTTGGTCTCCTTTCTCCAAGATCTTCACTCTGGTATGCTCTTTTGAAGTGTCTACTGAATGTGACACTTACAGATCTTACTTTTGAGACAATCAATCTTACTGGAGGGATGTCCATCATCTATTCTACTACTGGCATTGTGGTTTGAAAACCACCCCCAGCACCCAGATGAAGAAAGTTGCAGGGAGAGGACACCCATTTGTATCTATGCCGCCCCTGGGAGTTCCATAGTCAATTCTCTGAAGAAATTACAGTTACTCAGGTCAAAGCTCCATCCAGAGAGGCTTGACCTCTCTGCTGAATACCGATCTCAGACACAGGGAGGAGTGCAGATTGGGAGCAAGGGGATACTAAGAATACTTTTGAAAATAGGAAAAGAAAACAATGGTCATAATGCTTGATTTCAGTTCATTCCTAATAATGCAAGCAGGTTTCCTGATATAAACACATGGTTTAATAGGAAATGAAGCAATACGTCACAATGTTAATGATCATACAATCAAGCAAACACCACAAGAAACTAGTTTAATTTGATACAGAATTAGAACATTTCATCTTTCTACTATAATGAGAACATCATTTTTCGACTGTGTCTTGGAAAACAGATTTTGAACATTCCATGAAATCATAGACTACATACAACACAGAATTCGTGTTAACTTCACTTGAATCCACAGAGAACATCAACATGGACAGAAACAAGAAACAAATGCACTTTGTATTGATTATTTCCCGGAGCAAAGGCCTCAAGACACTCATTCCATGAAACCAAGTAGTGTTATTGCCAATGCCAACACTATCAAGGTCGAAGAATCCACCAGTCCCAAGGTTTTAGCTAACCATTGAAGGAACATAACTGCAATTTGATATGGGTAATGAGATGATGCTTTTTAAGCTTAGCCGGATGCATGAATGTGGTTTGATGAATAAAAGAATCCACAGATCTGCAATTACCAGCAATCTAAAGAGGCTCCACATTCTAATGGAACTTGTAGGGTTTAGTTTTCAATTTCTTCCTGTTATCCTCAAGTGGAAAGGCAAAGGTTACCCTGAGATCTCGAGACTTTGAAGCATTGTCTTCATGTTTCTTCAGACAAGATTTCAACTGAGTGACCTGCTTAGAATGTTCGAGGTCTGATCCACGATCAGTTCTGGGCTGTAGGCCAAGATCTTTGGTGTCAAAAGCATATTGCCTGATACGACGTAAGGGTCTAGCCTCAACAAGAGGATTGACTGGAGTTTGTGGCTTAGAATGTGGCTGGTGATGTTTGCGGTTACCAATGGCAGTTGGCCATTTCTCAACTGGATATCGTTTCTTGGGAGGTTGGTTTCCATCATGTTGTGCCTTCATCTTGGTATGCAACTTCATTGGAGATTTCTCAAGGAGTCCATCATGGTATTGCATATCTGAATTCATCACTTTAGAGCCAGCTTCAACTCGATATTTTTGTCTAGGACATTCTGCACGACAATCTTCCGGCTTGAATTTTTCCTTATTCTGGGAGAAGTTTTGAGATTGTTTCCTTACAAGCCTATGGACGGATCTGAGCTTAACTGAGCACTCAATTGAATACTCCTGTTCAAGAGATTGGTCATCGCTCGGATAGGCAACTACATGCGGTTGACACTTGGAGTTATGCTTATTGAGAGACACAACATGAGGTTTTCTACTGAAAAATGACTTACAGCCTATGTTCTCTGGTGTCGATTCTGGCCATGAATCTAATACAGATGTTTGTCTAAGATGAGGAAGATGATCTTGACTGTGATCAGGAGGGTCACCTTTTGGGAGAGAGTAGGACTGATCCTGGGATCCTTTTGACTGTAACAAGCGATGAATGGTGTGGTAGGGAACAACGAAGAAAACTCTCCCAGGATTTAAAACTGAATCTGGCCTAACCACAATCCATGGGAACCTGAACACGTCAGGGCGTGTGACACAGTGTCTGGGGTTCTTCTTCAAGACTTCAGCCACAGTTACAGGATTCTTGTGCAGCTCAACAAAACGACCTGGATACACCAGCTTCAGCAAACCTTTCTCCTGGTGACTACACTTATTGTCATGGCTTCAAAACCAGAATACAAGGAATGAATACAAAGGGGGGCAGAGGAGAGGGTTAAACAAGGCAGCACATTCCCACTTATGCACACTCTCCTTATTAACAGACAAATATCCGAGGCGGAAACTACAAGAAGGGGATCCTTGGAGAACAAGGGAACATTTTTTCTTTTATGTAGACTTTCATTGGATCATAATCTTAAATTGAAAACCTACATGGAGATTATCTATATCCATACTTAAGAACTGAGAAACAACCAAGAGAATGATCATAAAACAAATAAAAACTATCATGACACAAGATACGGCAGCTATGGGACAAAATGCCTGTTCACAAAGCCAAGAGACATAATGAGCTGGAAGGTCATCTTCATTTTCTTAATCACAAGGAAGAGAAAGAGTCCAAATTAAATCAAACAAACAAGCTGGCACTGAAATATGCTTTTTTCTAGATGGGATTGGGGGAGCCTAGTCCTTTCCGATCCATTTTGGCAAGCTCCAATGGTACTGTTAAAGGTCAACATAATCCTAGTTACTAGGGGCACTCCCATTTCAGAGTTAGAGCCTGTTTGGCAGGCCTATAAGTTCTGTGGAAGAGCTTCTCTGAAATGATCTGTTAAAGAATTAGTTTTTCTTTCAAAATATAAGAAACACCTAGAACTCTAAAACCTCGTCCTATAACCCCTTTTACAAAATATCACACTCCTTATCTTACTTGAAGAGTTTCTAGGCTTCAAATCTTCCCTATCTTAAAGTGCTGTATAATACAACTAAATGGTGTGTAAATTCTTTCAACATTTGGTAAGAGCTTTTAGGCAACTGAAAAATTGTGCCTCATGGGATCATAGATATCTAATAGTAAATTTGTTCAGCCTCTCTATCAAGCCCCAACTCATATTCTTGGCCCTGAGACTAGGATTGGTTTATAGGGATAGTGATCATGGAAAATGGTTCGTTGCTGAAAGTAGCAACTATTCACCTTCCTAACTTTTCCTTATTTTCAAGTTCCATAATCCCATATGTGCAGGCCATTTTGTTACAACCATTTGCCACATAGAGTTGATTATGCTGCATGTAACCTCCTTACCAGCCTTGTAATCTCGGCAATTTTGCACACCCTTGGAATGCAAAATCTTGTTGCAGACATTCTGTCTGGCTGAGAACCTTTGCTGTTACCCACACTTGGCATAACAGGTGAATGGGCATCAACAAAAAGTTGGCATTCAGCCCGATAAATCTTTAGTGAAGTAGTATGCTAAAATACCTGATAGGAAGCCTAGCCTCAAAGATGCACTAGCTTAATTCTACCAAATCTTCTTTCTTTATTCACATACAAAGTTTTGACACTGTACAAAAGAGTGAGTCTCAAAAAATTCAACAGTTTTTGGAACCTTTGGAACAAGTATCAAACAATACTCAAAGTATTTGAAAGGAGTTAGAACAATTAAAGATAGCCTCCAATGCATTAAATTCTCACCAACAATATATAGCGACCATAAAGGGATATAGGGATTTGATTTAATGTGTTTAGTCAGTTCTAGAGCTTTCGACATATTGATCAAGGTTCATGACATTTAGTATAAGAGCCTCTAACTCAACATTCCAAGTTCAAGACATGAAAAGAAACACTGGAGCAGGGTGAAATCCATCTCAAAAGGCCAAAGAAAAAGGTCATCTACTCTGAGTCTCAGGATAGGTAGGTATTTTTTAGTCTTCATCAATTTAGTTTTTTTCCTTTTTCTTCTTTTTTTTTTTCTTTTTTTTTTCAGGGTGCATGGCAATGCTAGTTAATGAAGCCACTTGATTCAAAACCCATAATGGAATCTCCTGCATGTTCCTTCATTAAAATATATTTGACCTCATCTCATTGTACTCTGTTCTTAGTTAAAACACGATTAGCAGAGTAGTAATTGTACTACTGGATTCCTACACCTTTACTAAGGTTTCTAACAATAATTTTGATAAAATCCTGAAAATATTACAACTAGCACTAGCGTACAGATCATCATTATCTAGCTCCTCTTGCTAATTGGGAGGATTTGGTAAATGCTTAGTCTTTCCGCATCAATTGGGAGTCAGCCAAAGGTCAGGGTGGTGGCAGACTACTAAAGCACATACTTATTTTAATAACCTTAGTTACATAACTAGTAATAACGCAAATACTAGCTTATAGCCAACTCAACTCCAGAAAAAACCATCCCTACCAGCACTACTCTCTAAAATCAGTATCTTACAACAATATTACATTTACCCCAACTATGAATCTGACACAAATGCCATACTGGTTGCGTTACCATCACTCTATTATCATTGCTATAATTTCAGTGAAACCTTTAACATCACAACAGTGAGGCCAAATTTTGGATCATGGAAAATATGAGCAGAAGTAGGAGGGAAAGAAAAATGAGGAAAATGGCCAGGAAAGAAAGGGGGAAGGAAAATAAAATAAAAAATAAAAAAAAAAGTTTAACCTCCATGGTTTTTTTTTCATATTATGTTTTTTCTAATATTTAAGATGTATATTTCTAGAATTCTATTAAAAATTCTTACTTTTTCAATTTCATTCATATTTGCCACGACAAGTCAAATTAAGAGAATTTTTTAGATTTCTTACCTTTTCTTCTATTTTTTTTTTTCCTTTTCCAAGTACTTTCCAAGTTCCAAATGGAGCATAAAGGTAAATGAATCTAGATGTGGTTCAACAAAATCTTGCATATATGAGTGAATGAAGGATATGTTTCGCTTTGTAATAGGGAACATTGCAAGAGGAAAAAAGGCTGGTGATAGAAGCCCCTAAAAACCCAACAATTCCCTGCTCCTAACATCTATTGTACCTTGTACAGTTACAGGCTCATCTCCATCTAACAGGTTTTTTGAGTCATGACCTGGGAATATATAGGGAAAAAATTCACTAGCTATAAAGAAACCCAGTTAACAAGACTATCTTCCAAATCCAAACAGGAAAGTACCACTTGAGTGCATATATAGGAATCTTGGTATACTTCCTAACACTTGGTATCTTTGCATTATATATTTGCACCACCAGTAACCACTTGTGGTAATGTTATCTACTGTTCATGTGAATCTACAGAAAAAAATATCGAGAATCCTCTTAAGAGGTTTGCGCATTAAAATGCCCATACTTATGTTTTCCTATTTATCCTTAGGACCATAATAGTCATATTGGTAGAAAACAGAGAATCAGAATTATTTAGGGAAAGATCTTGCTCAGCAGAGGCCCATTCTTCTCACTTACTGGTAAATTTATGTTGCTTTTTCTCTGAAGCCAGATGGGGCATGTCACAGAGCAGCATTGATGAGTATAGTAAAAAGGAAATGCAAAGGAATACATGGAAAAGAACAAAAAACATGGGCATCAGTCCAAACTCATTTTAAAAACATTAAATGGTTTTGGTTCTTGCAAATCCTGTTGGGAAGATAAATGGCTAAGGTAATGTTTTAATTTGCTCTCAACTAAAACATACTGAAGTACAGAATTTTAACAAAAGCTCCTTCTTGTCTTATCATTTTGTCTTTGATTTGCAAGTATTAGAATGTGATCTTTCTGTTCTTAACACCTTGCATTCATAGATCATGGGCAACAAATGGTCTAGACCCCTCCAAAATTCACAATTATGAACCACAAATGGATTTAACAAGTTCAAATTTTATGAACAAATCAATGGATAAAACAAAACACAAATACCTGGAGGAAGGGAACCCTTTCTGAAGGGGAAACTGTAGCTTTTGCTCTTCCTGAACAATGATCTTCATATAAGAAAGGAATCAACAAGAAAGATTAAACTTTAGATTTCATCTCCGTGAAAGTTATAGTATGGATGGAATAACATACATACATGTCAAACAAGAATTAAACTGTGGTTTCAGCAAATCAAGGATAAGTTCATTTCCTCTAATTCAATTTTATCTTAGCTTCCTCAGTGGCAGTGCTCGTCCAAAGAGCTTTTCTACCTCACTTGCTTCCATTTTTAGTTCACTCAAAAGATCCATCTCCTCTTTGCTCAATTCCTTTAAGAAGTATTCCTCATCTTGTCTGAGCTCTTTAAATCCTTCCATCAATGTTTCAAAAAAGGTCTTTTCAGTCTTCCCTAACTCCCCTTCAATTTCTTCAACCTCCCTTATAATTGTCTTCTCTCCTTCCTCCACAGTCTTTTCAAGTCTCTCAACAAGAGGAGGCTCGGGCCCACAAGTATTGTCTGTTCTAATGAATTTGTCGAAGTCTCGTCCTACACTTTTAGCCGCCTTTTCTAGTTCTGGTACAATACTTTCAGGCAAAGTTGCACTTCTTGTGTACACAACAGCACCGCCATATCCATCCCATGCATCATTCCTTCCCTGATAGTACACAAATACGTAGTCATCTGGTTTGTTCTCTATCTTGGATGACAAAACATACCTGCACAAGTAATCAATGTGACAAGTCCAAACTCATTTATGGAAAAACAAGTCTAAAGTTCTAACGAGTATTTGAACCCAGAGTAATAATAATATAAAATAAAAATAAATACCTCAAAAGGTTTATCAAGGAATGAACCCAATAATATATATCCCACTGACTAACACTTCCACCCACCTTAATAAGGACTTCTTTGGTAACACATCTACCCAGACACAACTTTAGGTATTAACTATTAGCACAACTCTTTGGTAATTCTACAATACTCACAACAGAAATAATCCTTTAGATATGAACAGTCACAAATCTAAGTGTTCAAATCTCCTACTTCAGCAACATGGGACAGGAGGTCCATCCTTCCATAGTCATAACTGGCTTATGGGATTGAGAGAAATCAGAATAGACTACCGAATTTTGGTGCCTACACAATACTGGGTTATTCTTCAATTGAAATCTCATTTCCTTTCAAGCATATACCCAAATTCGTGCCCTAAACCCATGTTGGATGAGAGAAAGCCATCTCTAAGGTCAGGAGCACATTTGTATCTCCTTTTGTAGCAGTTACATGAAGATTGGAATTAGCAATGTGAATTTTTCTGCTACTAGAAGTAACAAAAATAAAACAGAAATAACAAGGATCTAACCATAAGTAATCCATAATGGAAAGTTTAGAGTGCCAGAAGATGCTAAGAACAAACAAGTTTGGAAATCTAAATGGGCAAATCCAGAGAAAGCATATTGAATGATCTCTATGAATGGTTCTTGAAGCCACAAAAGGTGTGTCCGTTTTACTGCCAGTTAATATATTGTCAATATTGATTCTTCATAAAGTTCAATGATTAAAGAAAAGTTGCAGAATAGGCCCCAAAGAGCACTCCATGCTATTCCTACAAAAAGCGATCAGACTTTGACATGCACACAGCATTACAACAAATATCAGATCAATACACTGAAAGAAGCCCACAAACTTGTGCCCTAGTAGATCTGAAAAAACTAGCTAGCATGAAAATTGAACAATCAAATCTCGCTTTGTTTAACAGTTCAACACATAAGTTGTCAAGGAAAAACACTTCAAACAAGTCCATGATGGCCTCAAAACTAACAAGAAATAGAAATGGAGAAAAACAACTTGGAAGTTGGAACAATGACATCTAGCATCATTGCCAAAAAACAAAAATGGCCACATTGAAAAATATTGGATCCATTCTTATGAAGAGACATGAACTCATAAATGCAACCCAAATATAATCTGAAAATACCATATCTTTTTACATGACCAACATTATTTCCACCAAAAAGGATTAGAATTAATATGTATATATTATATGTGTGTGTGTGTGTGTGTGGATGCATAAAAAGAGAGGAGCATGGAAAGCAGTAGTCAAATGAGAAGAAAGGAGATACCAGTCATCCTGGTAGTGAAGATACTCATTATCATGGTTGTAGAGTATTCCAGGCTGGTTTGGATCTTGTACAAATCTCTGCATAGTTGATCGGGTGAAAAACCCACCGTCTGGAGTTCGTATTCGCCATGACAAATTTCCCACAAGTTTGTTGGACTCTGTGTGGAATTCATGCAATTGGCAATCAAAAGTATCAAATGTAGGATTTAGGCCACTAGTTATGAACCACTTCCCACTGAAATCTGCAATGTTAAAGTTCTTAACAAGATCAGCTGGGTCTGGGACAGGAAATTCTCCTATATCAGATTTTCTAGGCACACATTTCTTTCGTGAGACAGCACACTCATTGAATTCATCTACCACGCTGTTTTCAAAAAGGTCTCCACATTTAATCTGCAAAAGTAAAAGGGGGAGAAATTTATTAGACAGAAACCATCTTGCACAAAAATAAGCAATGCATTTAGAGAAAAATGCAGAACTAACCTGGCATTCAGTCTCATCAGGTCTGTTGTTGCAGGTCTGGAGACAAGCAACATTGGCTGCGCAAGATGGGTTTGCAATGCACTTGGCGAGTTCCAACCTGGCAAGAGGCAGAGTTCCATTAAGTAGAAGGTCAAATTAAATTTCAGATCTATATGAAGCATTTAGAGAGACAGGAAAAAGGAAAGAATTTTTTTTAAATAATGGAACATAAAAATTATATAGAGAAGAATGAATTTTAAGGTCACATTCACTCAAGAAATAGAAAGATATGCAAGTACCACCAGACTTTTAGTCTCTCCTTCTATCATATGCCAATATTTAGGCAACTCTTGCAATCACAATAACTCAAGTCAGATAGTTTTTCAGTATTTTTTCCACCAGAGGACACAGATGCTCATAATCCGCTAGCTAGTATTGCAAGAGTCCTAAATATCAATTTTTGTGCAAAATTAGTCTAAGTCCATTGGAAGAGATGTATCAATATGAAAATGGAAATTTATAGAACACAAACACAAGAATTGAGATGGTTCACCCAACAAAGGAGCTCCATCCACAGACTAATACTCTCCATCAGAACCTCACTACAAATCACAATCAAGTTTATATACATTTCTATCTTCTGAATAAGAGACCACCACAAAAATAACTCAAAAAAGAGAGCCTAATGCCCCAGAGATCACTCTCATACAATACACACCAAGATATTCTTCCAGAATTAAGTTTTTCCAACAATCATGAGAGCCAACCCTCACAAGGTACACATTTAACACTGAGAAACACATGCTTCTTGAGAAAATTAAATCTTTGTTGGAAAAGGAATATCCATTTCATTTTGAAGAAGAAGAATAATGGATTAATTTTACTTTTCATAGCTTTCTTCCACTTGCCCTTTTTTTCATGAAGTTGAGCTCCTTGAAAATTTTGCAATTCTTCCCCTATCAGTAAACATGATATACTTGTCGTGTACCTAATTGACAGTTCACTTATCCTTTCAAACCATATTAGTTAAGGTGTCAGTGGTGGTGGGTCTTGTAGAGATTTGCTCCCCTTCTTCAACAACATAATTAAGAACTGTATGTGGAGGAAACTCTATGATACATTTCAAGATTACAATGTACACAATGAATTAAAAGAATACACTTCAGGTTGGGAGGAGTTATTTCTTTGTGAGAGTTTGAAGGCCTTTCTCACTTGTGTGTCCAAGATCTTTGCTTGTCTCTTGCAAAGTGTACAAAACATCTCTCTGCAGCCCTCATAAACTTGCTATTGCTAAAGCCTTCCAGGGAAGCTTCTTTAGGAATCTTAAGGGAATAGAAATTACCAATTTCTAAGATCTTTCCTATAAAAATTTCAGATAGAAACCTACGAAAAGGAATTGGTCATGTGGTTTAGTTGTACCTGATGTAGAAAGGAGTTCTTACCTCACAGAAATGCATTTTAAGGAGAATTATGATGTTTCTTGTGAGTGTAGTCTCTTGAGTGCATAGGTTCTCTATGCAGGTATTATGAGCTCTGTTTTGACTACCAGTTTGGACAGGTTTTGGGATAAATTCATAACTTTCATTTAATCAAGGGAAATTTTTCCTTGGGCAATAGGAATCTGCTTAGGATATCCTTTTGGTGCATTTTGGAAGAAAATCTGTTTGCATAGGCCTATTGGGAAAATGAAATTGAATCCTTTTATTTTTGTTTTCACTCTTTGAGAAGAATATCTTTAATTCTATTTGATGGATACAACCAACATTAACACAACTGAGCAACAAGTAGCATCGGAGCTTCAGGAAATTCTACAAGTAGATTAACAAAATGGACTTCCTTAATATGCTTCCCAGCCAATGTGCAGATGTTTGTTTTAAGAAATTAATGACACAAAGGTGTATAGAGTGAAATTCTGTTCTAACACTTTTTTGGTATAAAAGAGAAAATAGGAAGTCTTTTATTACATGGGCTAACAGTAGAGAAGTGCCACTAGCTATCATTTTTCTACCTAAGCACAAAGTAATAGGAAAAACATTTGAACCAGGGTGAAGAGAATACCTGCATTCCTTCAGTAAGCAAGTACATGTTTTGAGAGCATCAACAGCATCGGCTGATGGAATAAGCAACATTGTGCAAGCTAGTACACCAACTACTTTCATGAAATGCAACTGGCTCCATTTCTTTAAAAGATTCAATACAGTTGCAACTGGAAATTCAAATACCTCTTCTACCTTAAAAGAAGAATGCCAGGAACATAAAAATGATGATTCTAATTATTAACTAAGCAACTTTGCAATATGAAAACAGGAGAAGACATCTTTCTGTGGCTACCTCAGGTATAATGTTATTACTGCCACGCATTGGAGAAATCTTGTGTGTTCTGTGTGAGAGAAAATTTGGATATTTGGACTCCACCTGAATACAATTTCTGTAAGATCTTAATAGCTTGGAATGTCTTGAACTTCTGCATTTGGTGGAAACTTTGATCATAACTACTCCACGAACATGAACAGGCCCCTTCCTCAGAAACCTTTCACCCCTTTTAAGCCATGATGCACAACATGAACTGGTACTTTCATCATGGGAGAAACAAGTTGGATGTGCTGCCAATGCCATATTTCAATGTGTGTCTCTCTACTGCAACCTGAGTACCACTCAAATATTCCAGTGGGTCTCCATTTCTTTGCCAATTAAATAAGAGATTGACTGATCAATATCAATACAAAAAGGAACACAGATGGTTCATCAATATGATTGTATAGTTGCAAAAATAACTCCACAAGCATCCCAGAGAACATATTCAAGAAACTCCAACTCTGAGTATCCTTATAATTTTCAAATAAAGATATAGGAAAATGATTTTGAAGCATGCATACATCTTCATTTACATTTATTTATGCATAAGAATATTGGTCCAATACATCAATAGGGTCAATCAGTTTGGAATTTTGGATTTGATGTTAAAACATCAAAATTAGACAAATTTTGAGTTGTTAAACATGTGGAGAAGGTTTGACGACAAAACTAAAAACCAAAAATTATGCCAACTGTGAACTCCCTCTTCAAGACTTACCCTGTAATTCATAGACCAATTCACAAATTTAGAAAATTTGCATTTTGAAAACATTATTTGGGAGGACTTTCTATTAATATCTTTGGCATATGAGGAACAACAAGGGGAGCACATTATTCAGAAATCCATACCAACCATTATGAGTGTGTGTGTGTGGAGTGAGCAGTTTGAATTTGACATGTCAAATTCAAACAATGTGTTCAAAGGACTTCTGAAAATGCAGTTTGGATCTGATTAAATCCATTAAATCAGTTCTAAAAACCCCCCAAAGCCATGGATTTATAATATTAGATGGGAGCGACTTTTCAGAACCCCAAGCATATTGCAGATCTTAAAGTAAGAAAATTAAAGAAAAGAAAGATTGAAAAGAAAATAGAAACACATCAAAAGCAAAATCAAAGAGATCATCAGGTTGTTCTCCTATATTAGGCTACATTAAAAATAAATCCAGAAAAAATTTCATTCAGTTTTTGTGACAAAAATCTGCACAATGTCTCCTAGAACAACCCTAAAAATGCAACCCCATTTCATAGATTTCCTGAGACAACAAAATCATTTTGGGTATTACCCAAAACTAGAACTTAAGGGTAAGAAATTCAATGCACTTATGTAATAAACCATTACTGCATAAATGCATTTCCACAATTCAAAAGCATTTGTAGAATAATATGACCACAACCCCAAAGAATGTGGTCTAATTCATGGTTTTTCTCAAAAAATAGAGCCAGTTTGGGCAAAAAGAAACAAGAAAAGAACAGCAATTCAATGAATTGAAGCAAGTCACAATAAGAAAAAGGGCAGCCATTCAACCAAAATTAGCATATGATTAAAAAAAGACAAATCTCGTGTTTTACTCTTCACATTTTTAAATAAACCCACATTGGCATGCATGCTTGGTAATAATTTTGAAAACACAGCTCTTTAATTACTTCTCAAAATTTATGGAATACCTCCTCAAAAACCCCAAGAGTTCAACCAAATTCATAGCTTTTCTCAACAACAAAATCAATTTGGCCTTAACCAAAACTACAAATTAAGAGCAAGCTTATCAATATACTTTTGCAATAAATCACAATTGTGCAAGTGATATCTCCTCAAAAGCCCCAATAATGCAATCCAATTTCTCGAAAACAAAATCAATATGGACAGACCCAGAACTACAAATTAGCAGAAAGAAATTAAACGAATTTGTGCTAGAAACAATCAAACATGGCAGAAGTTCAGCCAAAATAAACCCACATTGGTATGTAACTTTGTTAAAACAAACTTCACTCACACAAATCTTCAATTAGCCACCAATATTTATATATATCTTGTGAAAAAATACCAAGAATTCGACTCAATTCATAGATTTCCCCAAAAAGAAAATAAATTTGGGCAAAACCAAACTAAAAAAATCACCAATTCCCACTTCCACATTGCAAAAAATAATGGAAGCAATGCAGCCAAAATCAATGTAAGATCAAGTCACTTCACCACACACCGACCCACACCCAGAAAAATAAAACCCTTCAACAACATACCCAATTGAAATTCAGAGCCAAACCACCAACCATGGACAACCCCTCGAGTTCACCATCAGTAAACAGTCCCAGAACAAGCTAGGGAGCGTGCTGATGCAACTGTGGAAGTACTGTGGAATTGGGCCTTTGGACGTTGTCTGAAGTGAAGAACGACCCAACCTGATAGTTGCAGAGAAGGAGAGGAGAAAGAAAGAAGAGAGAAGATGAAAAAAGAGCGGCAACGTGTGGAATTGGAAGCCGTTGAGTAGTTTAGAGGTTGGATAAGACACTTGTATGGAAATGAGGCCTTTCACGTATTTTACGAATTTCTTATGCCCTTGGGTCTTATCCTCTATTGCTCTACATTTTGTTAAAAGAACCACAACTTTTGGATATCAAATCTGCTTCATTCAAATTTTTTCTATTTTGATTATACTTTTATGGGTTGTTTCTGTGATTCCAAAGCGCCTTTTGGATGTCGATTTCTAACGGATAATTTGATTAAAAGGGGAATATTCAATTTAGAATATTAAGGATGAATAAATTTTTAATTTTCTCATCGGTGTGCATATTAATTTTGGGGAGGTAGCTAGCTTTGTTGATGACTCTTAACCCACACATGTTTGTCATCTGCATTCCTCTCTTCATGATTTAAAATAGGCATCTCATTTCTAGTTTCAAGAGCTCAAGGCCTCGGTTCTCTTAGATTTGTAAAACCTAAATCCTACAATTCATTATTTGTTTGGGAAGTGTTTTTTAAAATAGTTCAGAAAAACAAATTTTAAAAGCGATTTTCAAGAACATTTTTTTATGTTTTTAGAAATAAAAATATGTTTAAGAATTAAATTTTAAAAACTAGTTTTTGTTCTAAAAAAAAATGATTGATTGAGTTAATAAAAATAGTTTATTAGAATGATTAAAACAAAAAACTTATTTGAAGTTGTCTTTTTTTTTAAAAAAAAAATTATGTTTTTCAATTAACTCGATATTATAAATATATAAATAATTTTTAGATTAATGTTTCATTAATTTTTTTTTTTTTAAATTATATCTATTTTAAAAATTATTTGCATGACTTTTAATTTTTTTTTTAAACAAATCTTTACTTCATTCACAAGTCTAATACATGTTTTCATTCATCAAACCCTCTACTTTTAATTGATAAACATCTGTACTTAACAAAATTTTCATGTATTTAACAATCAATAACATCAAACAAAGCAACAGATTCATCTCTCCTCACAGGATAATGAGACCATCTTGTATTTCTTTGATCAGACCCTTTACTTCTCTCTTTTCAAAATTCAATACAGCTACAACAAGAGTGTTTAACCCAGAAAAAGAAAAACAAAGGCAAGAGGCAAGGCATACATGAGCTTCCTGTTCATTGACCTTTTCTGCCAGTTGGCATGGAAATCTAAGTACATTCTATAGGCATCTTTATTTGAAGAGTAGTAGCTTTTTGATCAGGTTATCAACTTGGAAACCATGTTTTATGTAGAGACTCATTGCAAGAGTCCTTGAAGGATCCACATGAAGCAATATTTGATGAATATTTCTAGCTTTACATTTCTGAATTGTTGTTTTTAGCAGTGCTTCTCCATGGCCTTGCCTCTTGTAATTCTCCTTCAATGATTTTTGTATTTGCATTAAGGAAAACACCCATATAACAAGAAATCAGTTTGTGGACGACAAGAAAGCATCATTTTCAAATTCTTCGATGCTTTCACTAAGTGGGTAATTTTGCAAGTATATATGACAAAATAGAAGAACATGAGAGAATACACAGGTTCACAACAGAATAATGACTAGTTCAATGTTTCAGTCTCAGGGAGAACCATGGAAAAGATAAAAAAATATTGGAAATTACTTAAAAATGGATTCCTTTCTCAAGCTATTTTAGGTATGTTTTTCCCTTTTCTCGGGGTCCAAACAGAGCTCTTCCCGGATCATTTCCAAAGCATTTTTCATCTAGGAAGAGCAATCCAAATTCATTCCTCAAATTTCATGAACCCTCAAAATTTTCCTAAGACTATAAACAATTTCCAAATTATTTCCAAAAACCTCAATTTATTTTGAGCAACAATCATAACTGACAACCTCGTCATCTCAATGTCTTAAAACCATTCTTACTTCCTACCATCAACAGAGTCAAAAGTTTTCAGCAAAGATATATCATCAAGGTAAAAAAAAAAAAAAAAAGCCACCTTCAAACTCATAAAACAAATACAAAAGCACAAAAAAATTCACAAAAAAACAGAACTATACCAAAAACCCTCAAAGAAAGGAGGATGTGTTATGTTTGTTTTGTGATGAAAGCAAGGAAGGAAGAAGGCCATGAGTACATGACATAACCTGCAAATTCTCCATCAGGTTGTTGAGTATAGAGGAAGCCAGAGTTGCTTTTCCTCAATTCTTCATCAAATGATCTAGTGAGTGATTCATGATTGGGGAATAGTTTCTTCTCCAACCGCACAATGTCTTCCACAACCTTAGCCTAATTGGTAGGGTTTCTATGGAGCTCTAGTACCACACTATTTGACATGGGGATGGTGACTCTGTTACCAAATGTTAGGGTGAATTCACAATGTTCCAACAAACACCAAAATTTTTCTACCCTTTCTTTGTGCAAAATTAAATAGGCAATAACAACTAGCAACAATAAATAAATAAACTCATGCAATAGAAAAAAAAATCAGACACCAGAATTTTTACGTGGAAAACCCCCCAATGTGAAGGGAAAAATCACGGGACCTAGTCCAGTTCAAATTTCCACTATCAACAATAATGGGTTACACTTGTCTTTTCTAGAATAATCTCTAGAGGCTGCTAAATACATCAAGAGCACATATAGCCTTGAATTATACAATCTCTCTTGGCAAAAGAAACAAAGAAAAATTGGAGAAAGTATACAAAAAAAAAACGTTGTTACTGTTCATGGGAAGTAACATTAGTTCTTGAGCTCAAAATCTGATCTCCACTATTCAGATTGTAGCTACTCGAGTTTCAAATCTTTCTTCCAAATTTCAACTTGATCAGATGAAGTAGGATCGGTTTGTTGATGAAATCTAGGCAGATGTGTTTTTTCCTCTTTCTCTTCTATTCTCTTTGTTTTTTTCTTTTCCCGATCTTTTTTTTTTTTTTTTAATGTAACTGACTTGGTCCCCAAGCATATGGGGCTCACTCTCTCACATACGAGGGAGCCCAACAAATCTCCCCCTCCCGACTATGTGAGGGGCTCTACCAAGTCTGCTTGCTTTCTATAGAATTGTAGTTTCTTTGTAGGTATTAGTTTTGTCATCATATCTGATCCATTCTCATTAGTATGGATTTTCTCAAGGAAAAACAATTTCATCTCTAGTGCATCATGAATCCCATGATATCTCACATCAATATGCTTAGATTTAGAGTGAAAAGTTGGATTCTTATTGAGATGAATAACACTCTGACTATCACAATAGAGTAGATACTTTTCTTGCTGTAGACCCAATTCTTGTAGGAACTTCTTCATCCACAGTAACTCCTTGCTAGCTTCAGTGATAACAATATACTCAACCTTTGTGGTCGACAAAGCAACACATTTCTACAACCTTGATTGCCATGACATTGCTTCCCCTAAAAAAGTGATCAAATAACTAGAAGTAAACTTTTTGGAATCAACATCTCCAGCCATATCTCCATTTGTGCATCCTACAAGTACAAGTTTGTTAGTCCTAAAACATAAACATGTCTTAAAAGTACCCCTCAAATACCTAAGAATCCATTTCACTGCAGCCCAATGTTTTTTGCTAGGATTAGAAAGGAACCTACTGACAACTCCAACAGCATGAGCAATATCAAGTCTCGTGCACACCATAGCATACATCAAGCTACCCACGGCTGATGCATATGACACCTTTTGCATTTCTTCTTTTTCTTTCTCACTTGACGGACTTTGTTTGGAACTTAGTTTTAGATGACTTCCAAGTGGAGAACTCACTAGTTTTGCCTTGCCCATGTTGAACTTGTCTAAAACCTTTTTAATATAGCTTTCTTGAGATAGCCACAATTTTCCATTCGTCCCATCTCGAGAAATCTTTATACCAAGAATTTAACTTGAATACCTCAAGTCCTTCATTTCAAAGGACTTGCTTAACTCTTTTTTCAGTTTATCAATTTCACCAGTATCATGACCAACAATCAGCATGTCATCCACATATAATAAGAGAATAATAAATTCTCCATTAGAGAATTTCTTCACAAACACACAATGGTCAAAAGCAGTTTTATCATACCCATGCTCAACCATGAAGGAATCAAACTTCTTTTACCACTATCTTGGTGCCTGCTTGAGACCATACAAGCTCTTCTTCAGTTGACACACTAAGTGTTCCTTGCCTTTGATTGTAAACCCTTCTAGTTGCTCCATATATATTTCCTCTTCTAAGTCACCATGGAGGAAAATAGTGTTCACATCAAGCTGTTCAATCTCTAGATTCATACTGGTAGCCAAGCCAAACATAACTTGGATCAAAGACATCTTAACCACAGGTGAGAAAATCTCTTCAAGGTCAATGCCTTTCTTCTGACTAAAACCCTTCACAACCAATCTTGCCTTGTACCTTGGCTGTGATCTGTTTGGTTTAGGCTTTCTTTTCAGTACCCATTTATTCTTCAATGCTCTCTTACCCTTAGATTAATAAGTGTTGTTCTTATGCAAGGATTTCATCTCTTCATGCATAGCTCTCAATCATTCTTTTTTCTTATCATGCAACAAAACCTCTTGATAACTTTCTGGCTCTCCTCCATTAGAAAGCAACAAATACTCATCACTAGTATACCTTCTGGAAGGTTGACGCTCTCCAGTAGATCTTCTTAACTGTGTTTCAGTAGGCAACTCTGAAATAGCTTATTCTTGCTATTGTTCTAAGCCATCATTCTTAACTGTAGGATTTTCTTCTACATCATCAACTACAAACTCATCATTTTTGTCAACTGTATCAACTTATTCTTCTTGCACAACTTCTATGTGTTTATTGTGTCCCATAGAGTTAGGAGAGACTAGACCCAAATCAACCTATTCTTCACTGAAAGGCTTTGGGTTCTTAACCTGATCCAAGTCTTTAATGGTTTAATCTTCAAAGAAGATAACATCTCTACTTCTTATAATCTTTTTGGTAGCCAGATCCCATAACCTATACCCAAACTCTTCATTTGAATAACCCAGGAAGATACATTGTTTAGTCTTGCTATCAAGCTTGGACCGCTCGTCTCTAGGAACATGAACAAATACCCTGCAACCAAACACTCTCAAGTGCTCAAAGGAAACAAATTTTCCTGTCTAAACCCTCTTTGGAATATCACCCTCTAAAGGATATGATGGAGACAAATTAATCAAATCAACGACTGTCCTCATAGCCTCACCCCAAAAAGACTTACTCAATTTTGCATGAGAGAGCATACACCTGATTCTATCACATATGGTTCTACTCATTCTCTCAGCTACACCATTTTGCTGCCGGGTCTTAGGAATCGTCTTCTCAAGCCTGATGCCATGACTTTTGTAGTATTGCTCAAATGGCCCCCTATATTCACCACCATTGTCTACTCTGAAAGATTTTAACTGTTTGCCAGTTTACCTCTCAACCTTCACATTAAAATCTTTGAATACATCAAGTACCTGGTCTTTAGATTTCAAAGCATATGCCCACACCTTTCTTGAAACATCATTAATAAAAGTCACATAATAAAGTGCACCACCAAGAGTATTACTTTGCATAGTATAAACATCAGTGTGAACTAAATAAAAAATATCTGGTTTTCTACGTGAAGGAAATCTACGAAATGCAACTCTACTTTGCTTTCTAGACAAACAATGTGTACAAGGTAATAGTGATGTACCTTTAACCAATAGAAGCTTCTTTCTAGCAAGAACATGAATTCCCTTTTCACTTATGTGACCAAGCCGCTTATGCCATAGCTCAGTAGAGGCTTCATTCTCAACAATGTTCACCTCTCCCTTGACTAGTCTTTCTTCTATTTTATAGAGAGTATTGTTTTTCTTCCCCCTCGCTAAAACAAGAGAACCCTTAATAAGCTTCCACTTACCCTCTCCAAGGTGACTATGGTAGCCCTCATCATCAAGCTTCCCAACAGAGATCAAACTTAAGCGCATTTCAAGAACATGTCTAACATCTTTCACAACCAATTTGCACCCAATGCTAGTTTTTGGCTCTCATATCCCATGCCAACAATTTCACATTTTGCTTCATTTCCCATCCTAACCTAACCAAAACTACCATTGGTATAGGAAGAGAAGAAATCTCTATGTGCAGTGATATGAAATGGTGCTACTGTATCAACCACCCAAGTGGAATCTTGGCATGCAAGGTTTACACATGCATCATCACAAACAATGATCGTATCACCATCAAATACAACTATTGCAATGTCTTTGTCCTCTTTATGTTCTTCACCTTTTCCTTTAAAACTGTTCTCTTCTGAATTTTTTGCACTCTCTCTTAATGTGCCCTGGCTTGCCACAATAAAAACACTTTATCAACTTTTGGGACTTTGACTTTCCTCTTGACTTGTCACGGTTATAATCACTGGAAGGCTTTCTGCTTTTACTTCTTCCCCGCCTCTTTGTAACAAGTGCTTCTGTATTAGAGGAAATACCTAACTCTTTTCTTCTTGCCTCTTGATTAAACATGCTGTTTTTTAACATGTTGACAGTTATCACACCATTTGGGGCTGAATTACTCAAGGATACCACCAAAGTTTCCCAACTGTCTAATAAGGAACTCAACAAGAGTAAAGCCTATACCTCATCATTTAGCTCAAGCTTCATGGTAGACAACTCATTCAACAGTCCTTAAAAATTACTGAGATGCTCTGCAACACTATTACCATCCTTGTACTTTAAATACACAAGTCTTTTTATCATAAAGACTTTGTTCTGTGTAGTCTTTCTCTCATAAAGACTCTAATTTATGTCAAAGGCTATATGCATCAACTTCCTTGGCTACATGATGGAAGACATTCTAATTAACCCACTACCTAATCTGTCCAATGGTTTTCCTATTTAATTTCTTCCACTTATCCTCAATTGTGGTAATTGGCTTATAACCCCTGCATTCAATGGGCTCAAACAACTCTTTGCAGTATAAAACATCCTCCATCCTAGTATTCCAAATAGAATAATTGGAAGCTATAAGTTTAATCATTCCACTGCCAGCCTCCTCCATTTAATTCACATAAGAGATCCCACTAATAATCAACTTGGCTCTGATACCACTTGTAAGGGTGAATTCACAATATTCTAACAACCACTAGAATTTTTCTACCATTTCTTTGTGCAAAATTAAATAGGTAATAGCAACTAGCAGTAATAAATAAATAAACTCATGTAAAGAAAAAATAAATCAGACATCAGAATTTTTATGTGGAAAACCCTCCAATGCGAAGAGAAAAACCACAAGACTTAGTCTAGTTAAAACTTCCACTATCAATAATAATGGGTTACACTTGTCTTTTCTATAATAATCTCTAGAGGCTGCCAAATACATCAAGAGCACATATAGCCTTGGATAATACAATCTCTCTAGATAAAAGAAACAAGAAAAATTTGGAGAAAGTATACCAAAAAAATGTTGTTATTGTTCATGGGTAGTAACACCAGTTCTTGAGCTCAAAATCTGATCTCCACCATTCATATTGTAGCTACTTAAGTTTCAAACCTCTCCTCCAAATTTCAACTCGATCAGACCACAGATGAAGCAGGATCAGCTTGTTGATGAAATCTGGGTAGATGCGTTTTTTCTTCTCTCTCTTATTTTCAATGATTTGAAAATCGGACCGGACTGGTCGGTCTGATAGGTTCGACCGCCGACCGGTGGTGATTCTGGTTTGGTCCGGCCAATTGGACCGGGATGGAATTGAACCGAGGTCGGACCACTCGAACCGAACGGTTCAATTAATTTTTTTTTTAAACTGCATCAAAACGACGCCGTTTTGGAGGGTATACATGATTCCTAAGCCTTGTTGCAGATCTGGAAACTGAAACCCTCCTCCCCGCCTCAGCTTCCGTCTGCCTCCTACAGTTGTTGCCAGCGTGCTGCTCCGCCCGTCCCCGACGTCTCATAAGCCGCGACACCTAGACGGCTTCCACCAGCGGCCGTTAAACGTCGGCAAGTTGCTGCGTTGGAGCTTGGAAGTCATCTCCCCCCCCTGCCTCAACCTCTGTCCACCTCCTGTAGCTGCCGCCGGCGTGCCGCTCCGCCCGCCCCCAACGTCCTGCCAGCCACGACACCCAGACGGCTTCCACTGGCGGCCGTTACACACCGGCAAGTTGCTGCGTTGGAGCTTGGAAGCAGACGACTTCCCCTGCTGCTGTTCATCATTTTGAAAAGGTATTAAACTATTAATCAATTTCTAAAATTCAAACACCCGAATAAGAGGTGAGAAAATCTATCAAAGACATGAGATTTCCTTCTAAATGAATCCTAACATAGCCCAAAAAGGAAAGCAAAGAGCAAATTTAAGTGCTTGATCCAAAATTTCCATATCTTCAAATCCCTCTGATTTCTTTCAAATAAAAGGTGAGAAATCTCGACTCCTTTGCCACCTCCCCTTCCTATCTTGAAACCCGAAATGAAGCCACCCTCCCCAACCCTTCTCAAGACTCAAAAAGAATGCTTACAGCCTTCATCACCAATGCAAATTAATAAGTGGATAGGGGGTCCTTTTGTCTCAAACCCTTTGAAGGTCTATTTGAAGAATATGTTTACCCATTGATATGTGGTTGTTATAAATTGTTGATGACTTGATTATAAATCATTAATGTGGGATTTTTGTTTCTAATTAGATAAAGAGAAAAAAAATGGAATCAAACTTGACTCCATCCTCTAGTCAAGATTCAACTACTAATTTAGAATCAACTAGAAGTAAAATTGATCCTGCATAGGAGCATGTTTCTGAAGAAAGATATGCAAATGGAAGGAAAGCTCTTATTTGTTTGTATTGTAAAAAGATTACAAAAGGTGGGGGTATTCATAGAATGAAACAACATCTTGCTAGAGTGAAATGAGATATTGGTCCATGTAAATCGGTTCCTCTTGATGTCAGATTTCGAATGGAAAATTCTTTGCAAGAGATTGTGAATTCCAAGAAAGCAACCCAAGAAGCATATGAAGATAGAAATCCTTATGGTCCTAATGTGTCACAATTTGAAGGGGATGTGGCAGAAAGTGAAGAAGAGGTTCAAGAAATGCAAAGTCTTATGGTAGCTAGTAGTGGAAAAAGGAAAAAATCAACAGCAGATAAGTATTTTGCACCAAGAAATACTCAAGGAGGTCAACCTTTCATGAGGAGTGTATTAGTTGGGAAAGAAGCTACTTGGAGAGCGAATATGGCGGTTGGAAGATTCTTTTATGATGCATGCATTCCTACTAATGTTGTGAATTCCTTCTACTTCAAGCCAATGTTGGATGCTATATCTGCAATTGGTCTTGGATATAAAGGTCTAAATTACCATCAGCTGTGGGTTAATCTTTTAAAGGATGCCAAGAAGGAAGTTCAGTTACTTGTGGACTCTTATCGTGCAATTTAGGCAAAAGTTGGGTGTACAATAATGGGTGATGGTTGGACAGATAATAGACAAAGAACACTCATCCACTTTCTTGTGCATTATCCTGAAGGAATATCGTTTGTGAAATCTGTTGATGCTTCGGACATTGTCAATGATGCAAGTAATTTGTTTATATTATTTGATGAGGTGCTTGAATGGGTGGGTCCACTCAATGTAATTCATATAGTGACTGATAATGCAACAAATTATGTGGCCGCGGGGAGATTGATTTCTCATAAGCATAAACACATTAATTGGTCACCTTGTGTAGCTCATTGTCTTAATTTGATCTTTAAGGATATTGGTAAGATGAACCATGTTGCTGAACTTGTAAGACGTGCATCAAAGGTGATAATTTTTGTGTATAATCATGTTGCTTTATTAAGTTGGTTGAGAAAAAGAGAAGGATGGACAGAGATTCTACGACTTGGTGCAACTCGCTTTGCTACTACATTCATTGCACTCAAGATTTTTCGTGATCATAAACATGACTTGCAAGCTTTGGTGACTAGTAAGTACTTTGTGAACTCTAGATATTCAAAGGATAATAAAAGCAAAGTTGCAGTTTCCATCATCTTGGATAATAGATTTTGGAATGATTGTTTGATTGTTGTGAATCTTATGTCTCCACTAATGCGCTTGTTGCGTATTGTTGATTGTGATGAGAGGCCTTCGATGGGATATGTGTATAAAGGCATGTATAGGGTTCGTTTGGGCATAAAGAAATTGTTTAACTACAACAAAAGACTATACAAGCCTTATACAGAGATCATAAAGCAACGTTGGGATCAACAACTACAGAAAAGCATTCATTCAGCAGCTTATTGGTTCAATCCATGTTTCCAATATGATCAAGAAAACTTTTTTAATAAGCCAAATGTTATTAGAGGTGTCATGGGTGTTGATCAGAAAGTTCTGAAAGGCAAGCTTGAAACAATGAATGAAATGAAGTTGTTTCGTGATCAATTGGGAAGTTTTGGAAGAGACCTTGCTTATTCTTCACGTGAAGTACTTCAACCTGGTAAAAGATATTTTCATTTATTAGTGTGTTTGTTCTTTTTTATTAGTTACCTACTTACTATTTAATATTTTAAACTTGCTAATGTGTTTTATTTTTTTTCTTATTTTTAATGTGAAATGGTAACTAGATGAATGGTGAAGGCTACATGGATACAGTGCACCACATTTGCAAAAGTTGGCCATTCAAATATTGAGCCAAATTGCATCGTCTTCTGAATGCGAGAGGAATTGGAGTGTCTTTGAACGTATACATACCAAAAGAAGGAATAGATTGGAGCATCAAAGGCTTAATGACCTTGTATACATTCATTACAATTTTCGGCTAAAAAATCAGTATAAATGCTTTCTAAATTCTTTTATTCACAATTATGAATAATTATACGTTTTTCTTTTTTAGGTTCTATAACAAGAAAAAAATCTATGATCCCATTGACTATGCATGCATTGATGACGATCAGCCAGCAGAGCTAGATGTTGAAGAATTGGAAACTCTTCTATATGAAGAAGGGTCAATTCCAATAAATGAAGTGGAAGGTTCAAGTTCTCACATTGGTTAGTAAAATATTTAAACTTATAAAAGTTCAATAATTATATTTTTTTCTTCAAAAATGATTTCTTGTTGATATATATTCAATATTTTTGTAGATAATGAGGATGGTGGTGACGTGACTATATAAGGGCTTGATGTGGAGAACTTTGGTTTTCCAAATGCTCATTTTCAATCTCCATATTTCAATTTCCAAAATGAATGAAGACATGAATTTTCTATTTATTAGTATATAAAAATCTTCATGAATATTCAAACATTGACATGTTATATTTTTATTTTGAGTAATTATTTAAGTGTTGTGGACCTATGGTTGACGTTTGTATTATCTAGTATGGACAATGTGTTCAATTAACAACTCTTTGATAATTTGGTTATTATAGGATAGTAATGGTTTGATTATTTGATAAATATTGAGTTTATTGACATTATGAATGTATAACACCCTATATTGTATTATAGATATCATATATGATAATTGATGACTTCTACAGGTAAAAAATTTTGTGACAAAACTCAACAAACAAAGTAGATGCTGTCAAAATTTACATAGAATTTATTAATTTATCAATTTTTTATAATATATAAAATAATAAAATATATATTTATGACGTCACCGGTTCGATAGCGGTTCGACCGCCGGTTCGACCAGTGAACCGTGAATCAGTAACTTTTCTGATTCAATGACCGGTCCGGTTCTGAAAACATTGCTTATTTTCTCTCTATTTTTTTGCTTTTCCCGATTTTTTTTTTTTTGTTTTTTGTTTTTTGTTTTAACGTAACTCACTTGGTCCTCAAGCATATGAGGCCCACTCCCTCACATACGAGGGAGCCCAACACCAAATAGAGAATCTCTAGTAAATACTTCCTAACAAATCTATCATTTTTTTCCAATAATTTTTTCTTGATTTACCAAGACCATCCTCATTACCAAATCTAACAAAAAAAAAAAAAAAAAAAAAAAATCAAAATATTGAAAAAAATAAGAAGTACACACAGAGGTGCTAGTAGAGACACTCATTGGACTGCAAAGCAAGCGAGATGAGAATACTACAAAGCAAAGAAGATGATAACAAAGAGAACACTTAGGCAAAAACATGAAAAACATCTTTTGCTTTGTTTTTGTTTTTTGTTTTTTGTTTTCCTCTAACCAGTGTAAAAGGAAAAAAAAAAACCTGCTTGAAGTTGTTATCTAAGAACAACAAGAGCAACTCTACACTTCTTTATGAAATGGTTTTTTTTTAGTGTTTTTTGTTCTCAAGAACAGAAAACAGTTTTTTTGAATAGGCCCTAACAATTTATTTCTTAGTTTATATTGATGACATAGATTACATGTAACTAATCCTAGCTTGTTATACAAGTCTTTGTTGCTTTCTCTCAACATTTCTTGATAAATGACCTTGGTAATTTCCAACATTTTCTCGATGTTAAGGTCCTTGATACTACTTATGGCTTATTTCTCTTTCAATAGAAATACTTTAGTGATTTTCTTAAATGCTTCAAGGAGGGTGAGAAAGAAATCACCATACTAATTAGTACTTCCACTTAGCTACTTCTCAAAAATGGTACACTTCCTAGAGATCTCACTCAATATTGAAGCCTTATTAGAGCTATGTGGTATATACCTTAGTATCTCAAGCACACCATTTTTTATGGACTATTTCTTCAAAATTCTTAACCACTTCAACTCATTGCCTACATTAGTGTGGATTATGCAGACAATTGCTATGATTCTACTTTCATTTTTGCCTATCATTTTTCTTGGCTCTCACTCTCTCTTAGTGTTCTAAGAAACAAAAAATTGTTATTTGTTCCTTTACTAAAGCTAAATATTGCTTTGTGGCTTCCATTACCATTGAACTTTCCTAGATCACCAACCTAGTAGCTAAACATGGTTTTTCTCTTAGTCATCCTCATTGTCTTTTATATGACAACCTTGAAGCTATTTATGTATGTTTCAATCAAGTTTTCAATTCTCGTATGAAAGATATTTCTCTTGATTATCATTTTGTATGGGATCAAATTATTAATGGGTCCTTGATAATCTCTCATGTGTCAACTTAGTCAACTAACTGATGTTCTTACCAAATCATTGATTAAATCTACAATCCAATATTGGTGTTTCCAATACCATCATACTACGGGGGCATATTAGGAAAGATGATTTAATCAATGATTCAATCATATCTCAACCCACTATTTTGAAGTACCTTGAATTCTCCCTTTGTATTTATACTCATTTATTTTTATATTCTTTGAATTCGCGATCCCCATCATTCCTTCCTTGTAAACTAAAATATTGCAATTGACTTTTAGAAATTAAATCAATTTCTAATTTTTAAAATTCCTAAAATCAAGTTTAACTTTCCAACATTGACATTTGCATTTTGCTATAAGTTATAATAGGACATCTTTTAGAAAGGTCTAGCAAAGAAATGCTGGCGAAATTTTCACTCCATGAAACTAAGAGGAGAAGCAAAAAATAGAAATAGCATAAATTCTTGATATGAAAAATATCACTAGCATTACAAGATTCTAACTAAAATGAACATCATCTAGCCTAAAAATATCAACATTTCCACATAGATTTAGCAAAAGTTGGCTACAATAAATATAGTTTATAGTAAAAATGATACTTTTTGAAAAGAAAAAAAAATTCTCAATTTGGAAAAAAAAAAATCCACTTCTAGATCTCTTTTCAAAGTACATAGACATACATGTATGTATATATATCATTTGTGGTTTTAAGCATTAAGTTATATATATATATACACATACACACAATTACTAGGTCACTATAGTGATGTTGACGAGGTAGTGAAATATTAGTTTGATAAATATTTTTAAAAAAGGTCTAAATGGAGAAATTTTGTTTTGAAAAAACATTATTTTTGTGGCAAACTCCAACAAACATACAATTACATAATAATAGTGCTCTTATTGGTTCCTTAGAAATTAAAAAAAGAAAGTGAAAAAACTCACATCATCTTACTAATAAATATATTTCACTCGATGGATCCAAGCTTTTATTTTCGTGAACTTTAATTTGTAAAATTTAAAGATTCCACATTTTCTCTGCGACCAAATGGAGCATAAACCAAAAAAGGCACTTGAAATCTCCACACCACCTCACTTATAATAATAGCATTATGAAATAAAAATATTAAGTTCACCTTTTGAGCCGAAGGGGACATCAAACCAACATTGAACCAAATGAGTTGATGATTAGATCACTAAATCGAGACTTTGTGGTCCAATTTATCTTAACTTGGGCCCAAGACTTGTTGTTGAGCTACATATTGTACCTTCCATTTTAAAGCTCTTTTGATTCCTCAAGTTTCTCTTAAATAGGCAAGAAAAGGGCTTGAACCTTGGACCAAGGATTCAAGGTAAGAGTAGTATTAAAAATCGTCATAAAGGAAAATAAAATATATATGTTATTTAAAAAATTCTTATTATATAATAATAGATATGTAAATAATATAAGTAAAATAATCTAATATCTTTTAAATTTATAAAATAATAAGATATATATATAAAATTACATAATTTCAATTTACATTTTCACATTTAAACATTATACATATTTTATTTAACAAAATTTAAAATATTAATATATTTATATAAATATAAAGACAAAAAATAAATATTATTGATTTTTAATTATATATGGATAGTTTCTTAAAATTACTTTATTTAATTAAAATAAAATCAAAATTATATATTTATAATATTATTGGTTCCACTACGATTCAATTATAATCCAATCATTGAACTATAAATTAATAACTTTTTCCATTTAATAACCAGTTCAATTTTTAAAATATTAATTGAGTTTACTAGAAATATCATACAATCAAATAAATATATGTCATTCAATCATAAATATTAAGAATTATTCATTCACCTCATAATGTGATTGTTTAAATACATACTTGTGGAGAATAAATAATAAATTTATTGAGTAGAAGCAGTATGAATTAATTTTAAGTTTTAATATTTGTCATTAATTCAATTTTTTTCCCTAATTCTATTAGACAATGTGGCCGCCATGACTGGAAAGTGCCAAATATATATATCAAAAGGCAAATGTATATACCAAACTGACTTGGGTCATAATGTCTTAGAAGGTAATTATTCTCTAAAGCTTGGCATGCAACGTCACGGGGGATTTCTTGAAGAATCGTTCATGGAATCAGCCATGGCAACAATAGACAACTACATGAGACTTGACGTTCTGCGCATAGTAAGACATGGCTAATATTTTTTATTAACAAAAATATTAATGGCTGTGTGGATTCGCATTTTTCACGTGCACCCCCACTCAATCGGCGAGACTTGCTTTTGTATAATGAACAATTCATTTTGGAAAAGTCGGAGTTACCACTTATTTTATTTTATTTTAAAAGGAAAAATAAAACAAGAAAGAAAACCTTAAAGAAGTGACTCTATAATTTCTGGAAAAATGTGTCTTTAAAAAACTTGAATTTAGGTCCGAGAATCAAGTTACCTATTGGGAAGGTACCTCTAAAAGATAACACCCCTCTAAACCCTATAAAGGTTTCTATTGACTAAGTTGAGGGAAATGTGGCAATTAATTCAATTGATTATTGATACCCAAGTAGACTAAGGTGATTTAAAAAAAATAGCATGCTAAACAAGAAAACCAATCACAAATCATAAAGAAGATATAGGGTGCGTGTTTGGACTACTTCTTAAGCGCTATCACAAGACATCAAGGTTAGTATAGAAAATAGCATATCATTCAGCAAGCACTTTATCATAAATAATCGAACAATGAAACAAATTTCAAGACATCCAAACACTATCAAACATAGATGCAGTTCACAATGACAAGTATATTCACAGAATTTAGAAAGTGGGCGATAGAGGGCGCACTTGGATAGCATAGATAACTCGTAATGTGCTTCCACGAGACATGAGGGGTTAAATAATAAATAATAAAATACAAAAATTCTAACATGCTTGTTATTTAACTAGCATATAAAAAATGATCAAAGTATACGAAATAATCAATTATCACCTATATCTTGTATACAATTCCTAAAAAACAAATAGACATGATTACAACAAGTAGCAAGGTGGCAACAAAGATGAGTTTTGGAAAAAATGATTTTTCTATAGTGGTTTCACCAATTCCCCAATTGATATACACAAATCTAGCCTAAAATTATTCCATTTATTTAGGATCACAAGCTTGGATTCGTGTACTTAAAACCAGGATTTTTATTGAAAATTGAGAAAGATGCAAACCAATCAAAACATGGTTGCATATTATTTAAAAAAACGAGATTTTGATTCCAAGGACTCTAAATGAATTATTTTTAACATAAAATTTCCAAAGGGATCTTTTGAGAAAAGCATTTGATTTTAAAATAAAAGGAATTAATTTGAAAACAACAAAACATAAGAAATAAAATACCAAGCAAAACAAAAGAAAACGAATTCACAAAGTGAATTTTTTGACAATCGAGCAAACTAAAGTGGTGAGGATGGAGGCCAATCTTTACTATTTTCCGATGGCCTTTGACAAGTAAATTTTACCAGAGACTACCAAAGTAATAAACTATTCAAACTCAGATCAAATAACCTAATGAGATACTCACCAAGAATTAATGACTAATTTTCAAGAAACACATCAATTAAGAGTAAAAATGAAATAAATTTTCAATCCTAGACTTAATTTTATTAATGAACTAATATTATGGAAAATACCTAAACTAAATAGATGAATGAATTAAACACTAATTAAGGCAAATCTAAAATCAAATCCTCAACACATATGATAATTATTTTAACAAGTTAAAACTTTATAAGAGCACTTAAACCTAAAATTAAATTGAATCCAAAACAAATTTTGAAACTAAATTTCTAACCTATAAAATCAATCTTATTAACAAATGGATAAATGGATAACACATAAATAAATAAATAAATATAACTAAAACAAAATATGAACTCATGGAATCAATTTTCTAAATAAACTTACATTACTAAAATGAAATCGATGCTTAAAAGTGTATTAAACACTAATTAAGGCAAGTCTAAAATCGAATATTTAACACATAAGATTAATTATTTTAACAAACTAAGATTTTACAAAAGCACTTTAAACCTAAAGTCAAATTAAAAAAAAACTAACCAAAACAGATTTTTGATACTAAATCTTTAACCTATATGATCAATCTCATTAATAAATAAATAACAAGTAATTAAATAAATAGCAAATAAATAAATAAAACTCAAATGTTCTCAATATGATGCAATAAATCAAAACTAAATTAAATAGAGATCAAATCATTTTTTTCTCAAAGCTAAAACTATGTAAAATCGTATTTTCTGAATTTAATATGATAAATCAAAACTAAATTTAAACAAAATTCTAACCTTAATGTAATAGATCAAAATTAAGTAAAAATGAGATTCATGCTGCCAATGTAAAACAAATCTAGGTTGAAACTAATAAAATAAGTCAAAACCACTCAACCTAACATAATGACTCCAAATTGAGAGGGAACTGAACTTTAAATTTTCCCAAGAAAACCCATATAAAAAAAAGAGTAGTATACCTAGTCGGTTGTGATGCTATCGAAGCAACTTGGATAGTGTGCAGCTGGCACAATGAAGAATGAGCAGATGACCACCGACTACCGTGTTTGGTGCTGAAGGTTCTTCTTGTGGAGGAAGAGTGGTAGAGAAAGGGTGAGGCGCAGAGCAGGAGAGGACGCCGACGACAAAGAAGTGGATGTAACAGCTTGATGATCGCCGAAGATGCACGGGTGCGGCACACGGTGCAGCCGCGACACTGATAGTGTGGGATCACACTCTGGAAACCGATGTGCAGCCGTTTGGATTGTGTTGTCTTGGAGAGAATCCGTTGGTCTCCTTCATGTTCTCCAAGCGGCAACCCCCAAGGTTGAATGACTTTCTATGGGCCATGTGATCCCCTTTGGTGCAACCTTTGCATGAAGTCCTTCTAGATGGCCGATTTTTGGGCAAAATCTGGCGAGCTCTTTCGAAGTCCAAAACCAGTAGATATTCTCAGTGAGAAACCCGTGTCTAGCAAAGACAGAGGTGATCAGTGGCTTGATCGGAGCAAGGACTTTTTCGATGATATTTTTAGAAGTGATCACTCCGTGAATAACAGCTCATGAAAACATGATCTAATCCGATTGCTGTTGTGCCCTTGGAGGTGCAGTCGTGCTTCCTGAAGCTTTTTCTGGTGCGACTATCTCCTTTCCCTTCTTTTTCCAATGGTGCTCAAAATGTTCTTTCTTTGGTGTGACCATTTTCTTTTCTGGAGATCCCTCAATGGTGTGGCTGTTTTCTCTTCTGGACGTCCCTCAATGGTGCGGCTGTTTTCTCTTCTGGATGTCCCTCAATGGTGTAGCTGTTTTATCTTCTGCAGGTCCCTCAATGGTGTGGCTGTTTTCTCTTCTGCAGGTCCCTCAATGGTGCGGCTGTTTTCTCTTCCTGTCTTGGTGCTGCCAATTCTTCCTCTCATGGATGCGTACCCCAAAATGTTCACATTTTTTCCTTTTAATGGTGCTCGACTCATCCATTTTTCAGACCACCTTCTTCCCCTTTTCATTTTTTCTTGAACACAGCCCCACTTTTTGTCCACATACACGTTGCACCCTTCCTTTTTCACTTGCCAAAACTAGCCTTCTTAATCTTCTTCCCATAATCATCTTGTTGACTCCACCGGCTTGGATATGACACCTTACCAGTCCGAAAATCATTTTTCTTTCCCCTCAATCATGCGGCCTTCCCTTCTTTCTTGAACGCGACCTCACTCTCTGTCTATATCATGACTTGGTCAGAACATCTTCCTATCTTTCCATCTAGGGCCTTTCTTTCCTCTTTTTATTTATTTAAATATTGACTGAATATCTCTCCAATCACAGCCTCCAAGTTTCTTTTCCTAAAGAAGCCAAACTCTCCATTGATAAATCTCCCTACAAAATTCCAAAGTTAATAGGTTAAATTAAAAAACGTGTTTTAGAAAATGAGTAAAAATTATTAGATTGACAAAAAAAATATATATTTTATACCATTATTAGATTAGATAAAAGTATTTGATGAAATTATTAGATTAAATTAAACAAAAGTATTGTACAAAATTATTAGATTATATTCAAAATGTTTTACAAAATTATTAGATTAAAATAAATAAAAGTATTTTACGAATTACTAGATTGAATAAAAGTGTTTTATGAAATGATAAAAAGAATACACAAAGTAATATACAAAATGGCTAAATAGATAATAATAAAAAGGAAAGTCATGCAAACCATGCAAAAATGTGAGCCATGAAGCCATGCAACCATGCAAGATGTGCCTAAAAGGTGACCTAGGCAAGACTGGTAAAATTAAGTGGGCTACTCATGCCTAATGGGCCAAGTGTACCTAAATGGGCCTAGGGTGCCTAAGTGGGCCTAAGATGGTATCTAATGGGCCAAGTGTACCTAAATGGGCCTAGGGTGGTTAAGTGGGCATAAGGTGATGCCTAATGGGCCAAGTGTGCCTAAATGGGCCTAGGGTGCCTAAGTGGGCCTAAGGTGGTGCCTAATGGGCTAAGGTCTAAATTAGGGCTATCAAGAGTCACAATGGAATTAGATAAATCCCTCAACCAAAGTCCTTAAGGTGGCTTAGAAAAGATAGGCTACACAAGTAGTAATGGGCCACTAAAAAATTGTTGTAAAATACAGAACAAATACCTAATAAGACATGTGCTAGGAGGACAAAATGGAGGGTCTACAGGCTGCCTTTGCTCATCAGGGCATTGGTTTGTTCTCTTTTGTTGTGTTGTAATGGGTGATAATTCCATGTTGAAAACATTTAAGTCATGGAGGTTATCAATAACTATAGCTAGAAGTAAGGGATAACCAAGGAAACGATCAATATATATATATATATATATATATATATATATATATATATATATATATACACATATATACTATGTGGATGTTTGATAAATCAACTTTATAACTTAAAGTGATTAATAACTTAATTAATTTGAGTTATTAAGTAAATTAAGTATGTTTGATAAAATAATTTAATGGTATAACTTAAAGTAAAAAACAACTTTAAGTAAAAAGTAAATAATTAACTTATTCTTAAGTCCATACCTTCATTTTACCTTTTTACCTCTATTTGTCCTAGTTACCTCCACGATTTCTTTTATTACTTTACAACCTTCACTCTTACTCGACCTTCTTTACCTTAATTATAATTTATGAGGATTAATATATTAATTTGATAATTTAGAATAAGTTATAAATTATTTCTATCAAACAACCTTAATACTTTAATTAAAATAAAAATTAATTAAGTAATAAGTTTAAAGTTAACAACTTAAGTATAATTTAACTTAAAATCAATTTAAGTAATTAAATAATAAGTATTAAGTGTTACCTAATACCCCCTAAGCCCATCCAATAGAGCAAGAGGAGATAACGTTCATATCAATTTTTTCTTGGTTACATTAAGGTAGGGTTCTACGCCAAGTTTGGTTATCGTTTATCTGAGAATGATTTTGAGAGATTTAAAAATGTTTCTTAATACTTGAAAATATTTGAAATTTTTTTACAAATTGCATGTTTTTAATTATGTAGAGAATCATTTAAAATGATTCTTGGGTTAATATTTGATAAACACTTCTTCCAAAGATCACTTTTTTGTTAATTAATTAATTAATGCGGGTAAAAATCATGTTACAAGAAAAAAAAAAGGGAAATAATCACGCTTTTTGCGTGTCAAGAAAGGTACAAGATGACCCTTCCCTAAAGGGTCAAGATAGTGTCAAACATCATCTTCTAACCTGTCATTATAAATATCAATCAATGATAGCAATTTTAAGGAATACCATCTTTGATTTATGTTTTCAATAACGCTTCTAATAAGCAACTTTTTGATTTAAATCAAAACTTTAACAAATTCTCCCTAATAGCATTTGTAGAAAATTATTGTTGACAAAAACTATCCAACATCACTTTTGAATTGGTCCTTGAATATACCAGTGACCAAAACACCTAATAATTTAGGCCTTTTAATTAGCAACTTGCTCTTGAGGTCTTGATTTACAGAAGGGTCATGAGTTCCATCACCCCCCGTATTTATTTCTAGAACATTGATAGTCCATTTCCTATCATATTCACCTCAATCCCTACTAATTATGCGCACCCTTATTTCAGGACATGGATCCATTTGATGCCCGGCCGTTAAAAATTTCATAAATTTTCTGTCATATATTACAAATCCACTTTTCCTTTTTGTAATTGTAAGTACACCATTGTTTTGGAGTAGGACTCGTTTGATTCAGTTGTAAATTACACTAAAAGTACTATAGAAAAAAAATACGAAGAAAAATAATTTTCTCATATTTGGTTTTATTATAAGAAATATGAAAGAAAGTCAAATGTAATTAAAAATATTAACAAGGAATTTATATATTTTTAAATTATTTAATATTTATATAGATGGGTTAAATAAGCGAAATGAGTTTGAAGTACTGCATAAATGTAATTTATTGATTTTAAATCTATATATATATTTTTAATTTTCTTTCACTTTTTCTTTTCTTGTACTTTTCTTCTATATTTTCTTTCATTCACATTTTTTCTTGAACTTTCCAAGAACCAAATATAACCATAGAGAATTTTTTTTTTATCAAAAGAAAGAACCTTCCTTTTAGTAATTATTATGGAAAAACAAAGATAGACAATATGAAAAAAACAGAATAAGAACACATAGATTTACTGAAAAACCCTAAATTGGAAAAATCACTCGAAAGGAGAAGGAAATCCACAATCTCAAAAAATTTGTACAAAAATGGGATAGATGTGAGCGGCTGCTGCAGAAGTATAATCATCATAATCCTAAATACTATACATTATCTATATATATATATATCGACTTGATCCTTTCGCTACCGCCATAGACCCCCAAAAAATCTCATAATTTAGCTTTATCACATATGTTGCACAGCGAGCTTTTCGAACTGGACCAAATAAAATTCAGGTCACTAAACTTTAACAGTAATAGTAATCGAAAATGAAAGAATTTGAGGTAATTGGAAGGAGGATTGACATCCTAACATTTTGCAAAGCATTTGATCATAAATAAGAATTTGATTACCAGACTTCCATGAATTTTGATAACTTAGCAAAATCCTAATCACCTAGATAACTGACGACAACTACTATTTCTCATAATTAAATACTAGTAAATGCATGTGAAGCGGAGACCAACTGGTCTTAGCATTGGAGTAACCAAAGAAGAAAGATAATTCCTAAGATCTTATTATTATCATAAATGATAAGGGTTGTGGTTGGTATTCTGTAAAGAACAATATAAGAATAAAGTTATATGAAATGAACGGAACTTCCAAGGTTTTGAAGGCAATAAAGGCCAAGTAATCAAGCAGGCATATCCGCATTTCTGTTGATTCTTTCGAGGTAAAACCCTCTTATAATTATGCATTCGCAGTCTACTCTTCAAAAAATTTCCGCTGTCTACACACATACAAGCATCCAGACACTGCAGTTTCTTTCCATCAATGCAAGCGGACATGAATGCAAATCGCCATCGAAACAAGTTGGCGCTCTCCTTCATTCTTACTTTCTTTGTCCTTGTTGATTGGTGCCAAGCACCTGAACCAGGTATCTCTCTCTCTCTCTCTCTCTCTCTGAATGTAAATGTACTTCATTTCTTGGGTGGCGTAAGTTATAATTGTTTTTATAACCGAAATGAATGCCGATTAAACAGCGGACAGAGCTAGTTCCCGAGTCCGTTCTTCCTTGAAGGATCATCAGATAACATTCTGTTATACTGATGGATTGAGCTAGGCATATTTTCAAGGACATTTATAGAGAAAAGTTAAAAAAAAAAAAATCACTTGTAATAAAAAATCTAATAAGTAATTTTTGAATGTGTTTGGTTGGTGCTTTGAACACAAGAGCCAAAATGTATATTAAGCTGACTACCACTTAAACAAGTGCTAACTACTCTTAAATCAATGCAGCATGTGGCTTGAATTTGTCCGCAAACCTTAGCCAGCTAAATAATGAATGCATTGGTGTCCAAGAAACTGTAAGTGAGTGGAGAACCTTGCCTAAAACTCTCTGCTGCCAAGATGCCATCACAATCTTGTCCAGAGCCTTAGCCCAAAATCTAAAGCAAACAAATGGCAACATCTTCATAGAAGATCAGTGGGGAAACTGCAGTGACTCCTTTGGCCAGCCTGGGCGATCCTGTGGCTTTGATAATCTCTTACAAGGAAGAAGCCAGTGCTCCCAGCTAGATTTTTCCAAATTTAAAAACGGCGAGAAGTACAAACATGCCTTAGAGAGTTGTTCTCACTTCAATTTGACCACTCCGTTCGACAGAGCTTGCAAGAACTGCAGTGAAGCAATACTAGATGCAAGGAAACAGTTGCTGAATGATGTTACGAAAAAAACCGATACAGAAAAAGGGATATGTGGTTTAGCAGTCCTAATTTCTGTTGCAGCTGGGAGAAACGACAGTCAGTCCTTGGATATTGACGGCATATTTCGTTGTTTTCCAGTATTAAATATGTTGGCTACAGGTACTTCTGCATTGTCCTCTCCATG
The DNA here is from genome assembly GCA_030254885.1 of Vitis rotundifolia. Lineage (NCBI taxonomy): Eukaryota > Viridiplantae > Streptophyta > Magnoliopsida > Vitales > Vitaceae > Vitis > Vitis rotundifolia. The sequence continues at coordinate 15,380,539 of CM058154.1, read as the reverse complement.
TTTAAGAGCTCATGTAGCTTAAATTTTCCGTTGGAAAAGGCCTGCTAGATGGGCATTAAGGTTATTTGAAATTTAAAACCATGATCCTCATGGTTTGGTGCTGTTTCCCTAGGCAATTCTTACGCTAATTAGTATTATATAAGATTAGGCACAACCCATTTGACAAATTTTGTTAATTATAAGCAATGTTCTCAAACTAGTATATATTTTGCCCCAGCTAATTATCGTAGGTTTTGCAACAATATAATTTGGCAACTATTTTCGGAACTTTCTTACCCTCTTTTTATCTATACATATGGTCCTCAAATGTCAGTTAGGGTTATGTAATTGAAACATTGGTTTTAGGATTTACGACCGAACAGGTGCAATAACTTTGTAACCCTAATTGCTCAAAGCAGGCATGTGGCCAAACTTCATATAATTGATCCATGGCTTTCATAATTCAAATTACTACAGCATGAGTTGGGAAAACTTCTCATATTTAGGCATGACATCTATTTTTATGTTTACATATTGTCAAATTTCTAATCTATGTCCCTTGACGTGTACAAATTTTGACTTGATTGGTGTGTTGCTTTTGATCCAACAGAGTCAGACTACATCAAAATCAAATGTAAGTGCAACTACTTTCTACATATAACTGCTTGTGTGCTGAAAATTTTCCATCATATAAGAGCATATTGCTTCAATTGTATCAATTTTTATCACCCTGAATACTCACAGCAATCATTGTCAGATTCCATAGCAAAAGCACTACTAGCGATCCTTGTAGCTTCGGCCAGCTTAATGCTGATAATCATGCTGATTAAGTACGTAGCCAAGGATAAACAGCCAGCTAAGGCAAAAGAAATCACCGAAACCACGTGGTCTGGCCTCTATAGATTCTCCAAGGCTGAGATTGAGAAGGCCATAAGTTCTTCCAATGAAAGGAGCAGCCTCGGACAGGGCAGTGCAGGTCAGGTTTTCAAAGGAGTTCTACCCAGTGGACAAGCTGTTGCCATCAAACACATCTACAAGAGCAATTCATCTGATTCGTTTACTCGGGAAGTTGAAGGACTGTCTAGGCTTCGACATCCAAATCTAGTTTGTCTCTTTGGTTGCTGCGTTGAAGATGGGGACATGTACCTAGTATACGAGTTTTGTTCAGCTGGGAATCTAGCTTATAATCTACTAAGTAACTTAACGATATTTCATCGGTTTCCTGAACTTTTTGATTATCATTTTAGATTACTTTTGTTCTTTTGAGAGGAATATGCTTCAAAAACAAGAATAGTATTTCCAAAATGCTAACTGAATCTATGCCTAGTACTTCTTCTCTCCTTTTTAATGCCTGTCCACCTTCAATTCTAACAGTTCTATGCTTGTGTGTGTCTATTTTTAGGAAAAGATGAGGTTCTAACTTGGGAAAGAAGAGTTAAGATCCTAAGAGACTGCGCTCTGGCACTGAGATATCTCCATAACTATATAGATGGTTGCATTGTTCATCGAGATATCAAGGTAACAAACGTGATGATCGTTACTCTTATTTCTTCTAAATTGGCCTTTGTAGTTTTCTCGTGTCTTTCAAAACAATTAAATGTAATTCAACTCGGATTTTGTTGAATTTGAAGTGATATTTGTGCTTGGCTTATGAGAGGAGGGGTGAAGGGATTTTACTTGTTTTCTTGCTTACTGATGACGCATGTTTGCTTTGTAGCTTACTAACATCCTTCTGACCGATAACCTGGAACCAAAGCTCTCGGATTTTGGTTTGGCTAAGATGCTAGGGATGGAAGAAAGTAAAGTGTTCACTGATGTCCGGGGGACCATAGGCTATATGGACCCCGAGTACATGACCAACGCTAAGCTGACAGCTGCCAGTGACATCTACAGTTTTGGAATTGTTACTCTACAACTTCTTTCAGGGCAAAAGGTCATCGATTTGGATCTTGATGCCAGAGACCAACTAACGAGAAAGGTAGTACTTCTTCGTATCTTTAAGGGCGCATCTGCACATAAGAGTGATAGAGACTAATTATTTTGGAGTTTTTCGCAGGCAAAGGATGTGAATATGGGGAAGCGTCCACTGAAGGATTTTGAGGACCCGAGACTGAAGGGAGAAGTAGTCACTGAGGATTTCCAGTCAATATTACAAGTTGCAGTACTTTGTGCTGCTAAATCAAATAAAGGGCGTCCGAGCATCGATCAAGTATTTCAAGAGATGGATAGGGCTTGGAAAAACACAGTTGCTTACACGGTTGGCATACACACTTGGATTATTATTATATGCATGAGTACAGATGATGATCATAATTTGTTTGAAATATTAAGGATTTTATTTTTATTTTAATGTTTTTTTCTTTGACTGCAGAGCAAAAAGGAAACGATCACACAGGCCACAACATCATACTCCAGATCCATGGAGGAATTCGTTTCAGTCTAACAGATATGATACAGCGGGTTTTGAGTTGGATCGAGAAGGCTCTTGAGGCCTTGTCTCTGTGTTTTTATTAGTTACTGAGGAATAAAGATGTAGAGTGCCATCAGTGCTTTTCATTGTTCTTGTACATCTGGATAAATCTCGTAGTTTTTTATGTCCATTTCTCCATTCTTTAGACCTTTCTGCTCAAGTTTTCCTTGTGTAATTTACACCTTGTAGCACCTGGAGTTTCCAGACATAAACAATAGGCTAAGGAAGAGCCACAGTGCCAGGTGATTAAAGAGAAGTATAGGAAGAGCACAACTGGCATAAACAATGACAGATATAGACAAGGAACAAAGGCGAAACACCCAGGAAAAACGAGAATCTGAGGCAGCTAATAGGTGGTGTCATGCGATTGAGTGATGGATACTTATAGGAAGTCACCTTCATAGGCCATGGATGGATGGATGTCTAAGGGACACAATGATACCCCCATACACACCGAGACTGCTAATCATGTTTTCAGTTTCCTGTTTGTGAAGCTTTTTATCTCAATTTTCTCATTCATGAGATCCAAAAAAAATTTCTACCTTGTAGCACCATTTTAAAGTATAATTCAATTACCCTTTATCAGTTGCTGCTCTTTTTTTCAAGTTATCATTGATCTTTATCTTCAAAGTATTTTCAAATTCCTTAAGATTTATTCAATGACCATGTCTATTGTTCGTAAAGAGTGTTTACTTTTATAATTTATTTTCCTTGTAGCTGCCTTGATTTAGAACTCCACCAGAGGGCATAGAACTGAGTTTAGATGAAGAATCACCAGCTTACCTGCATAATTGATTTACTTGGTTCAAATGAAAAATTAGAGTTAAAATTACCAAATGTGTATGTAGTGATGATTATTGAGTATCTGTTGGCATGGACTCTGGTTGCCTGCAAGTCAAATAAGAATTTTATTTCCTTATCATGCAGTGATATGTGGTAGATATCTCTATGCCTTATAGCTTGTTTGGCCACGTGATTTAAAAACAGTTTTCTGTTTTTAAAGATAGAAAATTATTTTTTAAAATTTCTAACATTGTTTAGTTATTGTTCTCTAAAAATAATTTATAAAAACAAAGTGAAATAAAAAATAATTTTTTAAAGGACAAGTAGAAGTTATTTTCATTAGTTTTTAAAAACAAAAGGAAAACATAGGCCATTTGACCATGTTTTTTGAAACTTGTTTTTATCATTGACTTCTATGGTATAGTTTATCAACAATATTACTTGGAGAACCTTATTTCATCATCTCACAAGACCACGAAATGTCAATCAAGATTAGAAATAATGCATGTTATAAGTAACTAATAAACATAGGCAAAGTGCCATAACTCCATTTATTTAGCAAAACTCAAACCGGCTTGGACACCATATGTACAACAGTGCTAACACAAAGGATGCTAATTTTAGGTTGGTACCCCTTGGTTTAAGTGTTTTGTATCATCCACCCCCACTCATAGAGCCTAAGAAAGGTATTCATCTCTTTCCATGAACATGGGATGGTGTTCGTTGAAGTAATCAACCAGGTGCGGACTCTTGCAAGTAGCCACCTTCAATTCAATGCTGCTTAGTTCATGATCAGCAGTTGGGACATACTGCAGTCCTTTGGTAGTCTCTTCATGCTGCTCCATAGTTGTTTCATTGCTTTTCTTCATGAACTTGTATATAATGTAGAGGAGAATTTGAGCTACCCCAAGTACAAATCCCACCACATTCGGTATCTGGAAATTCAACAATATCAAGATTGATTTTGAGCACAAGGAAATGAAACAAGTAGCCCATATTCCATGATCAATGAAAATGTTACTCACAGCAATGAAGAAATCCCTCACGAAAATTCCATAGAAGAACCACATAGTGGCGCAAATAGTGAGGAAGGACATTGAAGGGCATGTACTCTTACACTTTTTGTTTCTATCACACGCTTCTGCAACATAAAAAAAAAAAAAAATAAAAAATAAAAAAAATAAAAAAATAAAATCACCACTTGATTGATTAAACTCAGAAAAGTTGTATAATGAAAGGGCATGAAGTACTATAATTCAAGAATTACGAACAATGACGATGCTAAGAGGAGCAGCAAATGTGGCAAGGTTAACTCCAGCAGATATCCATCCTACAACTATGATACGCATCCGCCCCTTTGAAAAAAGAACATGGTGAGCAGCATCACCAAGCCTAATGATGCTACATTGAGTAGAAACGTCATTTTCAATGTAGAAACCTGCCGATGACCAAAACAAAAAAAAAAAAAAAATCACATCATATGACAGGACATCATGATATGTAGAGCCTAGGATATATAAAATGGTGAAACCTTTGTGCTAAATCTCTATAAACATGAATCCTATATATCAATTTGAAGCTGTAATAAGACATTTCAATAACATTATTTCTTGAAGCTGGATACAAGATTTCATCGAGTTCTGTATATCAATTTGAGTCCCTTTCACATTATTTCTTGTCCTAACGCATTTCAATAACAAGGTTTCTAAAGGCCAGCTAGCAGAAATATCAAACAGAAACTACAAGCCAGAGAAAGAGAGAGAGCTGTCTCCTTCCCGGCCCTGGGAGAATATATTATGAACAATATTAGGTCGGTGACTAGGATAATACATCCAGTGATGTTAATGCTGACTATTAAAAACATTCCAGATTGGTAATACAATAATAGAGAAGCACACAAGAGGCCCACGCTATATGGCAATGCTTGAAACCCTTCTGATATTTTTCCTCTTGTAAATTTTGTGACAGGCGCCAGGTACGCCATGAATGATACCATATTTTCTGCAGGCAACAAGAAATGAACCAACCATAGGGTGGTTCAGATTTGAGAAAATAAAGAACTAAAAGTGAATTTACCAAAAGGAGATAAAGAAATGAAATCCCATTGATAGGGTTGTTTCAGACTTCTCATTGATGAATGCCTGGTGCAATTTGTATCTTTGAATACCATGCCTGTTTGGGTCAGGGCTCCATTCATGAAAACAGATTTTGCTCATGAGTTGATTTGTAAAACAGAATGCAATGATCAATAATTCCATTTGAAGAGTTGCTAAAAGACTGAAGTGAAAGAACAGTAATTTAGGCATAAATATGATAGCTATATGTACCTAAGAGGCCAAATATGAAAGCCAGCTGTTTAGCTGACACGACTTCCATCCTTCTTTTAGTAAAGAAGCCTGTAATTTGCAGGAAAACTGACGGTCTTCTGTTCTGCAATGAAGCTGATTAAGGACCATATTTGCACACTACCAAGTCATTGATACAAGCACAGAATTGGAGCTAGGCTTGGTAGATTGGCTTTGTTTTTTTCTTGCTGTTAGCTTTTTTCTTCAAACATGGCTAATATGATAATATGATCCTGGAGAAAAGCCCTATTGTATGGATGAAGACTACCATGAGCTGGTAAAGCCCTGCAAGACCTGCAAAACCTGCTTGAACCTAGCAAGGTTAAACAGGTTTTGGTTTAGCTTGCTGACCCACCTGGCAATCTTTGTGAAACTCCTAAGCTTAAGCAAGTTTTGGATCTAGATTTCTTGATACAATTGATCCTTGTGGAATATTACTATAAACCCATCTCTCTTTTACTCATTGCCAACCTTCTATGCTATTGATAGCATATGTTGGGTAAGGTTGTTGAGTGCCTCAACCATGTTATGGTTAATTGGCTCAACCTTGTTTCATTTCTTGCCATATGTAACTGAAAAACACAGTGTTTCCAGCCCTTACTCCGTGAATTTGACAGCCATTTGCATGAGCATTAAGTACGGATCATGAATAGAAAAATATTATGACCAAACTTAATTTGAGAAAAAATAAAGGAAAAACGGAAGAAGAAAATGTAAGTGGTCATGATTCAATGGTGATTCATTTTATCTCTGTTTGTCTTGTTTAATTGGTACAAAGATTAATAAAGAGAAAAATCATCCGAGAAAAATTGGATTTCTTTGCTGGTTTTAAAAAGTTGTTTTCTAGTGCATGAAGGTTTTAACAAATACATCATCCTCCCATATAGCAGAATAAATAATCCTGGTAGTTTTTCGGCTGCTGATTAATCATTGACTTCTATGGTATGATTTATCTGCAATGTTACTTGGAGAACCTTATTTCAACATCTCATAAGACCACGAAATATTGATCAAGATTATAAATAATGCATGCTAAGTAACTAATAAACATAGGCAAAGGAAGACAAACTCCATTTATTTACCAAAACTCAAACTGGCTTGGACACCATATATACAACAGTACTAACACAGAGGGTGCCAACTTGAGGTTGGTACCCTTGGTTTAAGTCTTTCATATCATCCACCTCCATTCCTAGAGCCTAAGAAAGGTATTCATCTCTTTCCATGAACATGGGATGGTGTTCAGTGAAGTAATCAACCTGGCGTGGACTCGTGATAGTAACAGCCTTCAACTCCTGGCCGCTTGGTTCATGATTGGCAGTTGGGACATACAATGGCCTTTCTGTAGTCTCTTCAAGCTGCTCCAGAGTTGTTTCATCGCTCTTCATCTTGTACTTGTATATAATGTAAAGGAACATTTGAGCTATCCCGAATACAAATCCCACCACATTAGGTATCTGGAAATTCAATGATGATATCAAGATTGAATTTCAGCTCACTGAAATGAAATGAGTAGTCTATTTTCTATGATTAATGAAAATGTTACTTACAGCAATGAAGAAATCCCTCACAAAAATTCCATAGAAGAACCACATGGTGGCACAGATAGTGAGGAAGAAGGACAGGTTGAAGGGCATGTACTCTACACTCCTTGTCTCTATCACACGTTTCTGCAGCATAAAAAAAACCAAAAATCACCGCTTCATTGATTAAGTCAAGCAAAATTGTACAATGAATATGCATGGACTGTAATTCGAGAATTACGAACAATGATGCTAAGAGGAGCAACAAATGTGCCAATGTTAACTCCAGCAGATATCCATCCTACGACTTGGATACGTGTCTGCCCCTTTGAAAATAATGTGGTGAGGAGCAGCACCAAGACTAGTGATGCTACGTTGAGTAGGAGTATCATTTTCAATGTCGCAACCTGCAGATCCCGAAGAAAAAAGAAAAAGAAAATCCATTATAAGACAGGACATTGCAATACATAGAAGCTAGGAAATACAAAATAGTGAAACCTTAGTGCCAAATCTCTATAAACATGAATCCTAGAGGCTCCATGTAGTTGGATACAGAATTTTTAAAAGCCACCTAAAAGAAATTGAAAACAGAAGCTATATATAAATATATAAGCCAGAGAAAGAGAGAGAGCTGTCACCTTCCCGGCCCTGGGAGAAAATATTATGAACAATACTAGGTAGGTGGCTTGGATGGTACATCCAATGGTGTTGATGCTGACTATCAGAAACTTTCCAGATTGGAGCAAAGCATAGTACAAAAATAGAGAAGCACACAAGAGGCCCACGCTATATGGTAATGCTTGATACCCTTCTGATGTTTTCCTCTTGTAAATTTTGTAAAAGGTCGGCCTGCGAGAGAGAGATATAGATAGCGGTTTTATGTTCACAAAAAAGCCCAACAAGTGAAGAAAAAATAAAGTTGGTCTGCAATTAAGTTAAGAGACTTACACAGGCGCCAGGTACACCATGAATGATACCAAATTACCTGCAGGCAACCAGAAATGAACCAACCATTGGGTGCTTCAGATTTGATAAAATAAAGAACTAAAAATGTTTTTTGCCAAAAGGAGATAAAAGAATGAAATCCCATTGATAGGGTTGTCTGAGACTTCTCTGGAGATTGAATGCATGAAAACAGATTTTGCTCATGAGTTGATATGTAAAATAGAATGCAATTATGAAAAATTCCATGTCAAGAGTTGGAAAATGACTGAAGTGAGAGAACAATTAGGAATAAAAAATGATATCTATGTACCTAAGAGGCCAAATATAAAAGCCAATTGTTTAACTGTCACGACTGCCATCCTTCTTTTGGTAGAGAAGCTTCTAATTTGCAGGAAACAAAAACCCGACTTCTGCACCGCAATGAAGGTGATATAGGACTACCAAGTCATTGATATAAGCACAGAATTGGAGATAGGCCTGGATGGTAGTTTGGCTTCGATTTTTTCCTGCCCTTAGCTTTTTGCTTTGATCATGGCTTATATGATTCAGGAGAAAGGCCCCATTGTATGGATGAATGTTACCATGAGCTGGTTATTAAAGCCCTGCAAGACATGCAAAACCTGCTTGAACCTAGCAAGGTTAAACAGGTTTTGGTCCGCCTTTCCGACCTGATGATCTTTGTGAACCTGCTAGGGTTAAGCAGGTTTTGGATCTATATTTCTTGATTCAATTGGTCCTTGCGGAATACTCCCATAAGCCCATCTCTCTCTTATACTCATTGCCAACCCTATATGCTATTGATAGAATAAGGTTGGTAAGGTTGTTGAATGCCTCAACCATGCTACGGGTAATTGGCTTTACCTTCTTTCATTTCTTGCCATTTGTAACTGAAAAGCATAGTGCTTCCAACCCTTTACTCGGCGAATTTGACAGATATTTTATCCTGAGCATTAAATTCTGATCATGAATACAACAATTTTACGACCAAACTTAGCTTTGAGAGAGAAAAAAAAAAAAGGGAAAAAAACGTTACGTAAGAAAATGTAATTGGTCATAATTCAAAGGTGATTCATCTTATTGCTGTTTGTCTTGTTTAATTGGTGGCAAGATTAATAAAGAGAAAAATCATCAGGGAGAAATTGGAAAGCACAAGGAAATGAACTTGTTAAATCACAGAAATATTAGAAATATAAATTATGGATGAGCTATCCCTCTTTTTTTTTTTTCTTTATTATTACTATTATTTATTTATTTATTTTTAATTTCAAGTACTAATTTGATCATGTTGTAAGTCTTGCAATGACTTCACACATAGATCCAAATATTAGAATGTTACATATTCAATTGGCCTGCAAACTAATCTCCCAGGTTAATGGAAGAATTTTCACGACAACAAGGTACACATGACCTGAATTAGACAGTTAATGAAACTTTTTACGGAATCTTTCAAAAATTCTCAACTAATATTATCGAATAATGAGAATAATTCATTATTAGACCATGGTATTTAGTTTACCAAATACACTATTATTTTTTCTCTTTCATACGTATGGGGCAACCCAATTTTTGTTTTTCAAGTTTATAATCCCTTATCTAGGAAATTCATCCCCGGTAGTGATATACCAATATATGCATGTGTATGTGTGCGCACATATTTTTGTTTTTGGTTTTGTTAAGGCTAGGTGATGAAGGGTAGTTCATTAAAAAAAGCCAATGTCATGATATAGGACAAAGAAAACTAACGGTTGATCAATGAATAAAATATGTCAAGTATTCTTGATGAAAATAATTACTTGAGTGAAAAACCAAGAAATCATTGAAATATCATGGTTCGGTTGGGAAGGATACAATAATAACACAGATGTTTTGCTGGTTTGATTTTTTTAATTTATTTTTTAATTTATTGAAATTTTCCAATATTTCAACGAAATTATTAAAATATCATGACATTTTGGGAGGGACTCAAGACGGTCAACATGTGAGAAAGGGGATAAGGGAAGTGTGGGCATCTCACCACAAGGGCAACTTTGGTGTTTGTTATTTAAATGTATACAATATAAATAAAAGAAACATTTCTCTCTCCTTTAAGTAAATTAATTTTAATAATTTTTTTATATCCTATTTAGAAAATGGTTAAAAATATAAAAATCATTATAATAATTTTTTATTGAGTTTTATATATATATTAGTGATATTTTTAGAAGTTTTGATTAATTTGATCCATGGTTAAACCTAACCTTACGATCATCTTTCTCCACATGGTACACATGGACTAGAAGCATGTCAACTAAATTTGATATTAGTCAGCATTCATTTGATTCCTATATGTGGGTTCTTGTGTACATGAATTTTGATTATTAAGCTAAAATTAACTATCCATATATTTATTAATTAAGTGTATGGACGAGGGTATTTTACAATTTTCTGAAGTTGATAAACCCTAATCGGTGCATTATTTTGCCATCCACGGGCATCATCTATGACAATATAACTTTGATATTCATGGAGTCCCACCAACTAAATCATGCTATAAATCATGAAAAAGTTTTCATCAAAGTGCATCATACTAAATATTTGGAGGCTTGAAGTTGTTTTAAGATTTTGTTTCCTCGCTTGCTCAGATTGGCATCTTATAAGAGAATGAACCAACATAATTAGCAATCAAATGTATGTAAAGTAACTACTAATTAAATAGGATATATAACTTCATTTATTTAACAAAACTCTAACTGGCTACCAGCACCATACAACAGTACTAATTATTAACTGATATTCAATGGATAAAAGCAGAATACTAATTTAGGGGTTTGTCCTCCACCTTGACTCCTAGAGCCCAAGAAATGTATTAATCTCTTTCCATAAACATGGGATGTGAAAGAATTGAGAGAGAGGGTTTCTAGAAAGAACACTACTCAATTTTCGTTTATTCAAATATTGTTTTTATACTATTTTGTACAACTATCTAATAGCTTCAGTTTGAGTTCTTGACCATAATACGTTTACAGTTCTATTGTGTTTTCTTTTATTCTATCAGCCCCCTGCAAACTCAGAGGTCGACGTACAATGGAAAGCTTGGCACGGAAGTCGACAAACTGTTAGCTTGGAAGATGTTTAGTAAATATATCAGCAACCTGTTCAACAGAGGTTATGTAGTGGATTGTAAGGACTTGTTGCAAGACTTTATCTCAAATAATTTCATTGTCTTTAGTGTGCGCATGAAAGATAGGATTAGCAGCTAATTGAGCAGCACTTTGGTTGTCACACTAGATCATGGGTGAAGTGGTTTGTGAGATGCAAAGTTCTTTGAGAACAAATTGTATGTAGGAGACTAGCTGTAGTAGCTGCGAGTCGATGATGTTCAGACTCAGCATTGTTGTGGGAGACCACGCGTTGCTTGGTAGGAGACTAAGATACCAAATTGGAGTCAGGACACACGCAACAGCAGTTAGTGCTCCGACGATCATTTGGGCAGGAAGCCTAATCATCATCAGTATAGGCTTGAATATCAAGAAAAGAAAAGGAATGTAATACTAAACCATGTGATGAAGTCCCTTTAAGATACCGAAGAATACGCTTTACTGTAAGCTAATGAGTAGTGGTAGGATTAGCCATGAACTGACACGCTTTGTTAACTGCAAAGGAGATATTAGGCCTGATTAAATTAACGTATTGAAAGGTTCCAACTATGCTGCGATAGAAGGAGGCATCCAAGAACGGGTCTCCATCAAATTGAGATAATGATTTTATGAAGGCTTTGGGTGTGGTGGCAGGCTTGGAATCAAGCATGGCTGTGTGAGTGAGGAAATCATGAATGTGTTTTTGCGGATTAAGATGAACAGCATTATTAGCATGAGTGATCTCCACACCAAGAAAATAGTTGGCGTGGCTAAGATCTCTAAGGGCAAATGACGTGTTCAGATATTTTAGAAATGAAGACATGCATTATTGCTCATAACCAAGAAGTCGTTAACATAAATAAGAAGAATCAAGGTATCAAATGACGTGTGAAGAAAGAACAAGGAGCTATCAACTGAGATCAATAAAACCCCACTTTAAAAGGGTTGTGTGAAGCTTGAAAAACCAGGGGCCTAGCCACAAACATGAGAGGAACACTGCTGATTAATAAACCCTGGATGTTGGTGCATGAAAACTTGCTCATGAAGATCACCATTGAGAGAAGAATTTTGGACATCAAGTTGCCAAATTGGCCAGCGGGAGGAGAGAGCAATGGTGAGAACAATCTGAATAGTTGAAGATTTGACAACTAGACTAAATGTTTCAAAATAGTCTAGACCTTGAGTTTGATGGAATCCTTTGGCAACAAAACGAGCTTTGTATCAATCAATGGCTTCATTAGGTTTATAAACCCATTTACAACCAATGACATTTCCATTGGGAGGGGTTGGAACAAGTGTCTAGGTGTTGTAGCGGATGAGAGCATTGTATTCAACTACCATAGTATTTTGCCAATGTAAATCTTTTGCTGCTTAATGAAACATATGAGGTTCAATGGTCTTAGGAGCAAGGAACAACTTTAGCTTAGTTATACCAGCCTTAGAATGACTAATCATAGGGTGGTGGTTTTTTAGGTGGGGAAGGGGTGGATGAAATATTTGACTGAGGAGAGGAAAAGGAAGCGACAGTAAATGGTACTTGAATAATAGAGGGGACAGAGGAGTTAGATGAGTGAGAAGAAATTGGCAAAATTGAATGAGAGATAAGTAAAGGATGGTGTTGGTCTATAGCGAATGAAGAGATAGCTGTATGTTGGAGAGAAAGACCAGTGCAGGGTATAGCTAGAGTGGATACTGGAGGACAAGACGGTGGGGATAAAGGTGGAGAAGTTAACTGAAATGGGAAAATAGTTTCATAAAAAATAACATGTTGAGTGACATATAGGCTATTAGATGAGGGTTCAAGACACAAATACCCTTTTTGAATTGTGCTATAGCTAAGAAAAACACCATGAATGAAACGATACTGTAGATTGTGAGTGTTGTATGGTCGGATATATGGATAACATAGACACCCAAAGACTTTACAAAGTATATAATCTAGAAGTTTTCCAAAAATAATCTGGGAGGGAGATTGAAGATTTAGAACCTTTGTAGGCAATCTATTAATAAGAAAAGTTGCAGTTTGGAAAGGATAGAGCCAAAATTTCATTGGTAAGGAAGTTGTGGCTAAGAGTGCCAAACCACTTTCGATGATGTGACGTATTTTATGCTCAACTCTTCCATTTTGCTCTGGAGTATGAGTACAGGAGTAACAATTTATGATTCCATGTTGAGTAGGAAAGGGAGAAAAAACCTTAAATTCTCCTCCATTATCAGATTGTAGGCATTTTAGTGTGGAATGGAATTGATTTTCAACCAGAGATTTAAATTTAATGAATGTAGGTAAGGCTTGATCCTTTGTGTGTAAGGAGTATAGCCAAGAAAAAAGAGAGCAATCATCAACAAATAATAAACTCCTTAGTGTGTAATAGGTATAACCAAGAAAAACGAGAGCAATCATCAACAAATAATAAAAAGTATCTGGCACTAGATGTAGAAGGAACATGCCTAGGGCCCCTTATAGATCAATGTGAATGAGATCAAGGATGTTAGAGGCTCTAGATTTAGAAAGTGAAAAAGGAAGTTTGTGGTTCTTTGCATATTGACAAGCAGAACATACGGTAGGATGATTGTTTTTGAAAGAGATATTACAAGAAGAAAGAGCATGCTTCAAAATGTTGGTGGTAGGGTGACTCAACCGTGAGTACTATAAGTCAAGCTTCTTATTCTGTTTCCTAGTTGTAGACATGTAAGGTTTGGATGTAAGAAAGGTTGTGAAAGAATTTAGTTGTATAAAGCTAACAGGGAACTTGTATAAGCCATGTTCAAGGTTGCCTTGAAGTAGAGCCTTCTTTGTAACCTAATCCTTGACATGAAAGTAATGAGGATAGAATTCAAAGGAATTATTATCAACACAGAATTTGAAGACACTAATCAAGTTTGTAGCAAAACTAGGAACATGAAAAACCTTATTTAATTGAAAGGACTTGAGGGAAGAATGAAGGGACTTGGATCCAACATGCAGAATAGGGAGCTTCGTACCATCCCCAATAATGACCTTATTGTTTCCTTACTGTAGGTGAACATCTGATAGATTGGTAGCATTGTGAGATAAGTGGTGAGTTGCACTAGTATCAAGAAACCAAGATTCATTTGGTGTTGAAGAAGGAAAGGCTAGCATGGCTTGTATATGATTGTTGCTATGATGAGACAGGGTAGCACTGTTGTTGGGTCTAGCTAGGTTGTTAAACACCTTGAAAATTAACATTAAATCTGTGATAGCATGTAAGAATCACATGACTATATTTTCCATAGAGTTGACACTGTGGTTTGCTACTAGTATTTGCCCTAGCTCCTTGATTTCTCCCACTAGAATGTCCCTTAACTTAGTGATTTGCAGGGTTGTTTTTGTTGGTGTAGTGGGTACTACCTTTATTATTAAAAAAAATTATTTTGTTGATTTTGCCTTGTGAAATTGCTACATTAGCAGAAATTGACTCATCTTCTGCTATTGAATTTTGAAAATTCAACCACTATTCATGTGTTAGTAGTATACTGTGAGTGCAGTGAATGGCAACATCATCTTCATGGGCTGTGATGGAGGCAAAAATGGAGTTATAATCTACTCCAAGTCCCCTAAGAAGCTGTAATATCTAATATTCTTTGTCTGAGACTGATTCTTTAATAGTTGCAAGATTATCACCAAGTGTTTTTAACTTTAGTATGTATTCCATCATTGAGAGAGATCCTTTTTCAGTTGTTTAAAACTCTAATTTGAGTTGCATTACTCAGGCTTTTGATGAGGCAGAAAAGATCTTTTCTAAAGTAGAAAGGCTACATGGGATGTTTGATACTTGAAATTTTGTCCCATAATTTCAGGAGTAAGAGAATAACAAATCTAGCTTAATATCATGTGATCATGCGGGTTTTGATAGAAACAAAGTATAGAAACTCTCAAGAAGCAACAAAATGTTGAGGAATCTGAAGTAATTTTTTTCTTATTAAGCTTCAAAGCACTTATTTATACAGCTAGCTTAAAACAAAAAAACATAAAAAATAACAACAAACCTGCTACCTATAGATACTTCCTAAAGAATAGAAACAAACCAACAAATACTTCCTAAGGAATAGGTAAATCTTCCACATAACTAACTTATTTGGCTATTTCCACTTCAATCTACTTAGCTCCATGTCAGCAGCTCCTAGGACATGTCATTCAACACTTCTCCTTGTCTCCAGAGCTGCAGACTCCAAGCCTTTGCCTCAAGAACTCATATCTAGCTTTGGGAAGTGGCTTGGTTAAGATATCGGCATTTTGACTTTCTGTTTTGCAGTAGACTAACTATATTTCTCCCTCCTTCTGTTCCTCTCTTAGGATATAGAGTTTCAGCTTGAAATGTTTTGTTTTGCCATGGAACATCGGATTATTTGCAATTGAAATTGCAACTTGGTTGTTTACGACTATTTGTGTGCTTTCTTTTTGCTCCATAAACAAGTCAGCCATCACTTTCTTGATCCAGAGAGCCTGATTCATAGTAGCAGCAACAACTACATATTCTGCTTCTGCTGTGGATTGAGCTATGACTTCTTGCTTTTTGGAACACCATGAAAAAATAGCAGAACCAAAGTTGAAACAATAACCTGAAGTACTTCTCATGTCATCAACACAACTTGCCTAATCACTATCCGAATAACCATGGAGAGTAAAGTTTTTAACTTGACAAAACCTCAGACCATAGTCCATTGTACCCTTGACATATCTAACAATTCTTTTTGTTGCTTGAAAGTGAATTTCACTAGCACAATGCATGTACCTTGAGAGTAAACTTACAACATTCATAATATCTGGTCTAGTTGCCATTAGGTACATTAAGCACCCGATAATGGTCCTGTAAAGCCTTTCATCAGCTTTTGCAGCTCCATCTTCTTTGCAAAACTTTTCATTTTGATTCATTGGAGTTGCACTTGGATTACACTCTTTCATCATGAACTTTTTCAGGATTTCCTTGGCATATTTCTGTTGACATATGAAGATCCCATTCTACTTTTGTTGTACCTCCATGCCAAGAAAGAATGTCATCCTCCCAAGATCAACTTTCTGATTTGAAGAATTTGACATCTCTGCTAACTATTACTTTGTTGTTTTTTGGAAGGTAGATTCTATAGGCCTTTGATATTAAGCTATAGCCTATAAAGATCCCAGCTTCTGCTTTCTTATCCAATTTGTCTCTCTTAACATGTGGAATATAAGAGAAACAAAGACAACCAAATGTTTTTAAATTTTGCAGCCTTGGTTTATAGCCATACCATGCTTCAAATGGAGTCTTTTGTTGCAAAGCTTTTGTTAGTAGTCTATTCAGCAGAAAAACTGATGTATGTGCAGCCTCAGCCCAGAATTTCTTTGGCAGCCCTTTGTCATGCAACAAACACCTTGTCATTTCCATAAGTGTTCTATTTTTCCTCTCAATGACTCCATTCTGTTGAGGGGTATAAGGTGTTATAAGCTGGTGCTCAATGCTTGCATCCTCTCAAAATTTGTTAAATTTCTCCGAGATGTATTCAGTTCCATTATCAGACTTGATCACTTGCATTTTACATTTATTTTGATTTTCAGCCCAAGCTTTAAACTTCCAGAAGATGTTAGCAACTTTAGATTTAAATTTCATGAAATTAATAAATCCAGCACATTCTTGTGTGATCATCAATGAAAGCAATATAGAACTTACTACCATTCAGTGATGGTGTTCTCTAAGGTCCTCCCACATCAGTGTGTACTAACTGCAACTTTTGAGTAGCTCTCAGGCATTGTTTTGTGGGAAAGGAAGTCTTGTTTGTTTCCCGTACTGACAAGCTACACAGGTAGGAGGCTTCACCTCTAATTCAGGCAAGCCTTCCCAAGATCGTTCTTCTTCATAAAGAGAAGGGCGGTATGATGAAAGTGCCCCAAACGCCTATGCCAAAGCATTGTATTGCTTTCTTCTTTGTGAATTGTAGCCTACTCTTCTTGCATCAAATCCAAGACAAAGCTTTTGCCTTTCATTTGGACTATAAATACCTCTCTGCCTTCTGCATTAGCAATCATGCAATGATTGTCCTCAAACAGCACCTTATAGCCTTTTTCCAACAGCTAACCAACACTCAACATATTTTGATTAATCTCAGGAACATATAAGACATTAGAGATTAATTTCAAACCTATGTCGCCTTCAATTGCCACTGTTCCTTTTCCTTTTACTGCAAGATATTCTCCATTTCTGATTCTAACTTTGGAAGTAACAATTTTGTCAAGTTCCTTAAAGAGCCCTTAATCATAAGTCATATGGTTTGTACAACCACTGTCTATAAGCTAAGTTTCTGGGGAGCTGCTAGTGGCAAAGCATGATACCAAAAATAGTTGCTCATCTTGAAGTTCTTCCACAACAGCCTTGACTTCTCCTTGCTGTTGTTGAGATTTGCATATCCTTTCCACATGCCTTAGCTGACCACACTTGTGACATTTTACATCCGGCCTCCACCAACACTTTTTTTTGTGGATGATTGGATTTTTTACAGTAAGGACATGGTGGAAACTTTTGAGTGTTGTTGCTGCTGTTATTGTTGCTTTGCATCTCTTTCTTGTACTGAGATATGGCCTAAAATGCACCTTCCACAGATCACTAGCATCAAGGTAGGCTTCCATACGGATAGCCCACACTTGATAATTTATTCCATCAAACACTAGAGGTGCCAGTGCATTTAGTGAAGCTTCTTAGGTCATTCTAGATATTGTTTGGATAGGGTAGACAGTGGTGTCTAGGCTCACTCACCCCACAGGTTACTCAAGAACAAGGCTCTGATACCAATTTGTGGGTTTTGATAGAAACAAAGTGTAGAAACTCTTAGGAAGCAATAGAACGTTGAGGAATTTGAAGTAATTTTTTTCTTATTAAGCTTCAAAGCACTTATTTATATAGCTAGCTTAAAACAGAAAAACATAAAAAATAGCAACAAACCTGCTACCTATAGTACTTCCTAAAGAATAGAAACAAACCAACAAATACTTCCTAAGGAATAGGTAAATCTTCCACATAACTAACTTATTTGACTACTTCCACTTCAATCTACTCAGCTCCATGTCAACAGCTCCTAGGACATGTCATTCAACAAATCAAAACACTGCCATGGAAGAAAATCAGGGTTCACTATACTAGTAGTTGTTACCTTTCAGGGACACAGATTCATACCTTCAATGCATTCTTTAAATCCCTTGGCGAAGATTACATTTTTAATTTGTGTATGCCAAAGTATGTAATTGCTGCTATCTAGCTTGATTAGGAGTGCATGACTCAACATTTGTGGTGGATAAATTGGTCCAATGGACTGAGCAACATGAGTAGTAGCTTGGGAATTAGAAAGCTGGTTGGAGGTTTCAATTATGTTGAGTTTATCAGGTTGTGAGTAGCAATAGTAGATATAGAAGCTCTAATACCATGAAAGAATTCAAAGAGAGGGTTTCTAGAAAGAAAAATAGTACTAATTAACTTTCTTTTATTCAGGTATTGTTTTTATACTATTTCTATAACACCCTAAATTAATTTTTATGGGTAAAATAGTAAATTAGAAACACAAAATTAATTAAATAAATTTAATTAGGATATAAATGTCTTTTTGATTTAAAAACACTAAGTATAAACTAGAATTTTCTAATTTCTTTGTATAAAAACCATTTTACATGGAGATCAAAAAACGCATGACAACATAAGGCTAAATATTTGGAGGTTTAGGGTTTGAAGATCAGATTTTTCAAGTAAGATTTTAATCTTTAGATTATTATTTTAATTTCGTTAATTAGTTTTGAACTCTTTAAAATTTCTTTGAAAAATCTCAATCTAAATTAAGGTTAGTTTATTTATTTTTTAGGTAAAAAAGATTGAAAATTTATGAAAGTAGGTAATTTATTAATGAAGATAGGAAAATTTTGAATATTCAATTGTGTAGAGCTAAACAAAATCTTAGATCTTAGATATAGAAAAAAAAAATGGAAAAGAAAACAAGAGAGGACCCATGCCCTTTTGCCAAAAAAAAAAAAAAAAAAAAAAAAAAAAAAGAAGGTTGGAGAGTTGTGATCCCTACAATGGAAGATTTTTTTTTTTTTTTTTTTAAAAAAGATCTAATACAGGAGAGAATAGGTAGCAGTGGTGGAGTTGATGCAAAAGCATATGGGGTAATCATAAAGTAATAGTAGGATATTAGAAATAATAATAATAATAATAATAATAACAATAATAATAATAATTGTTTTTAGTAAAACTTTAAATTTAATTGAAGTACATAAAAGAAATGGATGGTTAGAATAAGATTTGGAAGGAATATAAGTTTTCCAAAACTTTGAAAATTCACTAACTTAGATTGTTATTATTTAGTAAGTTAAATATAATATTAAGGATAATAATACTAACATAATTTTTTATTTTTTTTTATGATTGTTAAACTTATAATATTTAGATAAATAATAAGAACTATTTTTTTTTTGTTATGTTAGGAGAGAAGTAGATTCTTTAGGATTAATTTCTCAAGGTTTTTAAGTGCTTTTTTGAAGTAAGAGAAATTAATGTTGATTTTGTAAAAGAAAATAATTTTCTTTTTATATGTTATTTTGAAATGTATAAAATGTTATTTTTGTTTTCATGCATGGATTAAATATATTTTAATAGTTTAAATAAATAAAACATAGTGTTTGACTCTAGTTTGTGTGATCTTAATTAACGAAATATAATAGTTAACCTTTCACCCAAGTCAACGAGATGTAAAGTTGACCTTTTGGCCTTAGTCAATGAGATATAATAGTTGAATTTTCAACCCTTTTCAATGGGATATAGTAGTTGACCTTCTGCATTTCGTGGTGAGGAATGTAATTGTCTTGAACCCCAACCTTTAGAGGTTTGTTTAGAGGTTACTAGTACTAGTAGTGTTTGGTTTCGTTTGTTGGGAACCTTAAATCTCTCTGTTCTCATACCCTAGATCGTATAGGTGCATGCAAACTACCCTAGACCTTTAGATCTTATGTAATAGAAGCAAAAATCAAAATTTTCACAAATCTAAGATCTAGAGACAAGGCATTAGAAAACTTTACCTTTGATTTGGATGTTCTCAAATTAATTTTGCTTGGTGAAGATGAAGCTTGAAGAGTCTAAAGGTCACCTACACCCAAAATCTTTTGCTCGATGACTCGAACTACGATGCCCTCCAAGTGTGGGCTTTGGAAGTGAGGAATCTTATGCTCTCTCTCTCTCTCTCTCTCTCTCTCTCTCTCTCTCTCTTTAGAGAATCAAGACAATTGTCTCTCAAAAGTGATGAAAATCCTAACCCCTAAGGAGGTATTTATAAGATTCCCCTAAAACACCACCATGCTTCCCCATGTCTCCTTGTTGACACAAGGCTTATCCTCATTTTGATCAAAATCAAGAGTCTTGATAGCCTGATCAAAACACCGATTCCATGAGTGAGATGTTTACTTTAATCCATAAATGGATTATGCAATTTGCACACAAAGTGGTTTTGGCATTTTGTTATGAATCCGTATGGTTGCATCATATAAATGCTCTTTCCAAGATCACCATTCAAGAATGTTGTCTTGACATCCATTTGTCATATCTTATAATTGAGATGCTCCATAATGGATAGGAGTATTTTGATGGATTTGAGCATGGCAACTGGTGAGAAGGTCTTCTCATAATCGAAACTAGGTTTCTGACTATAACCCTTCACTACCAACTTAGCCTTATATGTCTCAACCTATCCATTTACCCATTTCTTCCTCTTGTAGACCCACTTGCACCCTATGGGTTTTATCCCTTCAAGTGCTTCTATAAGATCCCAGACTTTATTAGAATACCTAGATTCTAACTCTGCCTTCATAACTCGTCAAAAAATAATATCATCATTGTTCATTGCTTCATCATAATCTATGAGATCATTCTCATATTCCTTTAGAATATCCTTGAAAGACTCTTCCAAATACATGAATCTATCTAGTTGTATAATAACCCTCCAACTATGACGAGGCATCGGTGTACTAGAACTAACTAGAATGATAGTTGTAAGAGCCTCTAGACCTAAAGTCGCTTGTGCTAATGTGGGAGTGTCTTCAAGTGTCATTTAATCTATATCATGTTTTGCCCTATTACTCATCATATAGTCCTTTTCTAGAAATCTAGCATTTGTACTAACAAATACCTTTGACCTGATTATAAAAGTAATGCCCTCTTGTTTCTTTTGAATACCCTACAAACAAGCATACCTCAGACCTTGCTTCCAATTTACACCTTTGGTTTCAACATATGTGTCGAGCATCCCCAAATGTGAATATGTTCCAAACTAGGTTTGCGACCTTTCCACATCTTTATGGGAGTTAAAGGTACTATCTTGGAAGTCACTAGGTTAAGAAAGTAAATTGTAGTATCTAAGGCATATCCCCAAAAGGATACAGGAAGTGATGAAAAACTCATCATAGATTTCACCATGTCCATCAACGTTCGATTTCTTCTTTCCTCTACTTCATTTTGTTGTCGAGTTCTAGGTGCAGTCAACTGGGATATAATCCTATGCTCCTTGAAAAAAGAATTGAACTAAGTAAACATGTACTGACCACCTCGATTAGATCAAAGTGTCTTGATATGTTTTACCCAATTAGTTTCTCAATTATGCCTTAAATTCAATGAATTTGTCCAAGGCATTAGACTTCCTATGCATCAGGTAAACATATCCAAACCTAAAGTAATCATCCATAAACATGACGAAATAGTCATACGATTCCCATGTTTGGACATTAAGAGGCCCACACACATCAATATGCCCTAACTCCAAACACACCTTGGCTCTATATCCTTTAGTAATAAAGGGTCTCTTGGTCATTTTACCTTCTATATAAGATTTGCAGATTAGAAGGTCTTTTAAAATCAAATGAGATAATATTATTCCAGACTTAACCAGTCTTTGGATCCTGTTTAGATTAATATGACTTAGGTATAAGTGCCAAAACTGTGTTTGATTAGTGCTAGGTTCCTTCATTTTCTGTGAGATATGATAAATCTCATTACTTGGCAAAATAGATAAGGAAAAAACATGATAAAGACTATCTATCAATGATCCTAAGCATATAAATGAATCACTTAATTTAATAAAACATATTTATTATAAAAAAATGAATAATTCAATTTACATAAACTAGAAACTGAAATCAAATTTTTCTTAAACTCAAGAACATAAAGACAATTTTTAATACTAGAAGACTACTATAAGAAAAGATAAGGGTAACATCTCCCATTGCTTATATAGCAAATCTAGCTTCAGAAATGCTAGGTACATATCCCCATCATTCAACCTTCTCCTTAGTTGAAACCCTCTATAATGAGTTAAAGACATGATTAGTAGCTCTAGAATCTATCCACCAAGAATTAGTGGAATCCAACATTGAACATGATTCAACTAGAAGAAAATGATGTATACTTGACTATCTTTTCAGGAACTTAGGGCATTCCTTCTTCTAGTGGCCTTTTAGACCACAAATGAGACATTTGCCCTTACCCTTGCTCTTCTTCTTCTTTCCCTTGCCCTTGAACTTTTCCTTCTGCTTGGTGGACTCTATAGTTTTCTTCTTCTTCTGGTTAGAAGAACACGAAGAACCTTTCACTGCCATATGAATACTTCTCTGATCCTTGAAAATCTCGTCATTAGTTCGGTTACACTCATCACCATCTTATTCTTATTATGCTTGAACTGCCTGAAAGAATCCGACAAGGTCTTTAGAATTATGTTAACTTGGGTTTCTCTATCAATCTCAGCTCCAAAGATCTCTATCTCATTAAAGAGTTCAATCATACGGATCATATGATCTCTAACGGGAACTCTTTCTAACATCTTATTATCAATAATAGCCTTAAGAGCAGCTTTCCTAGCTAGCTTGCCCTTGCCACCAAATATCTCATGGAGATTGATAAGAATATCATAAGTTGTTGGCATAAACATGTGTTGATGTTGTAGCATGTTATACAAAGACCCAAGTATGATACTCTTGGTCTTCTAATCTGCTCTTTGCCAACTATGATAATTGTCCTTCTCCTCTTGAGTGAAATGTTCAATAAGGATAGAAAGAGCAATTTCCTTAGTTGCCCATTTTAGCTCATCTGAAGTGAGTAATATGTCTAGATTCCTTTTCAATCCACATGGTTTGGTCTGGTCAATTTATTAGTAGTGAGAATGAGATTAATCTAATTAAAAGACTTGATATCTATAACAAAAATAAAACCATGTAATAATTAATTGAGTATACAAAATAAGTTGATAATTAGTTTAGAAAAAATGTAGTGCTCTCAAACTACATATCCTTTTGCAAGGTATCTAGTATCATAAGAATCAAGCCTATGTGGGGTAGGTCAGAACCTTATTCTTTACTAGTTAGAGACCCTCTCAGATTGATCTCTTTACCTTAACCATGAATGGTATCTAAAGGAAGATCAATATACCTTTTAATTTGGCTCATGGACTATGCAAGTGGGACCATGGTGGGCTATTCGACCACTCCATATCTTATGTTAAGTGTATAACCATTGTCCTTGAGCTATTGATGTCACCAAGTAAGTAACCCCATCGTGGGGGTGGTTGCTTCTACTACAAATATATCAAGCCTTGTCCATAAGGAGAGTCCATGTCCCTTGGTTCCTAGGGCCCAACCCATTGTGAGGGTGGTGATGAATCTAAATTAAGATAAGCTTGACAATGGAGGTCATGGGATTTGCTAAGGCCCTCTCCACCTTAATCTTTTGAAAAGATAAACTTTTAGTAATTTTGGTAACCTTTCTTAAAATAAATTCTCTATCATGAGATTTTCAAATTTTTTATTTATTTCTTAAGCTAGGACTCCTATGTTAAAAGAATCTCTCTTGTTCCGTTATCCTTGGACTATCCATATACAAAAAATTTTCCTCTTTTCAGGGAGGGAGAGCCTGGAGGACCAATGGTATGTGTAGTTCTCTTTTTCTCAGATGAGAAAGTTTGGAGAACTATCTATCCAGGCAAGTGGATAATCCAAAAAGGAATAGCAATGACTTTTAAAAACAACTAGTTCATTGAAAAACCTTCTTATGAAAATATATTTTCTTTAAGAAAAATCCAAAATTACTTTTTCAATTTATTATTTATTTAACACATAACATAAAATAAAAAATTGCTTCCCATGACCTTAGGGATCTTGTTGGATAAAATTGGTAACCTAGTTGCATAAAAAATCCAAATTTACCAAAATAATCTTACAACCAAAAATGGGGTTAGTTACACAAAAACCCTAATCTATTACAAAAATTCAAAAAATGACCACTTTTATGTTGTTGCCTTTCCTTACTATGCATTTGCAGTCACCTGTGCTTGAACACCCAAAAATTTTTTAGGATGCTGGAATTAACTTATCACCATTGGAAGCACCACTTGATTAGTCATACACATGAGTGCTATAAGTGACCGCTTGAGTGTTGTATCTTTTTCCTATGCACCCGAGGCTGATTCAACTTTGTTTTTCGACCATTTCTCCATCGAAAACTTACCTTAGCTAGATTGGGAGTCAGGATAGCTATGATTGATGTCCTAGATTACTTTCGTTCCTTCTATGGGTTATAAGATTGATAAAAATGATTTTTTTACACCACAAAAATCCTAATGGAGTTTATAATCAATCTCATAAAAGAAAGATTTTTGCAACCAAGAAATATCTTATGCTCTTAAATGTAGAGCTTACAACCCATTCTAGGAAAAACAAACAATCCAGTCATAATTATAACCATCATATTATATAGAAAACCCACATGTATTCATTCCTAAGGCCATGGGATGAAAAACAAGCCTTGCAAAACAGAGTTAGCACACCTTAAAGCAGATCTAACATGAAAAATCCTATCCTAAAGCTTTGATACCAGTTGTTGGGAACCTTGGTTCTCTTCATTCCCATACCCTGGATTGTCTAGGTGTATGCAAACTACCCTAGGCTTCTAAATCCTATGCAACATAAGCAAAAATCTAATTTTTTTTACGAATGTAGGATCCAGGAATAAGGCATTAGAAAACTTTACTTTTTTTTAGATGTTCCTAAATCAATTATGCTCAGTGAAAATGAAACCTAAAGAGTCTAGAGGTCTTGTACACCCAAGATTTTCTGCCCAATGATTCAAACCATAATCTTGACACTCCAAAGTGTGGGATTTGGAAGAGAGGAATTCTAAACTCTCTCTCTCTCTAGAAATGCAAGACGATCATCTCTCAAAAAGTGATAGAAACCTTAACCCTTAAGAGGGTATTTATAGGGTTTTTCTATTGGGCTTAAGTGATTTAAGGCCATCAAGGCTTACGTCACTTAATCTAGCTCAAAATAGGTATTAATTGATTAATTAACCACAACAATTAGCCAAATCCAGAAAACTTGTTCACTATTCCCTATGTAACCTTACGTAATTACCAAAATGCCTTTATGCATAAGAGTGAACCTAGAACTAATCCAACCCTCATAAACCATGTCAATATGGTACATGAGCTTAAAGTGGGGACCACGAGGACCAATAAGAGTGTTGGCTCCTTCAAAATCCAATTTTGAAGTAAATTCAACATTCCACCAAAGAGAGTCAATTATAATCCAATACCTTATATAAATAACAACGAGACAAAGCTTAGGTTTGTAACCTACTATCCACTATATGTAAACTCCCCATAAATTAATGTTTGTAACCTAACAATGTAGTTCTATCACCTATCATGATTTCCTTTCCAATCCTTGAGTTACAGATCTCACTTATTATATCAAAAATTGATGAACTCTAACTCTAAAGAGCATATGTCAAATTTTCACTAAAGGAAATGTTATGACCATAGTATTCTAAATCAGATCTCCTTTGGATCACCTAAAGGGACACACTATCTCAATCTATGAGATATCATGATACCTCCATTGAGAATACTCATTGCCACCAACCTTCATCAATAGTACTAACTTAATCCATAGGGATATATGACCACTTTAGGGTCTCACCCATAGGTCAAAATTACTGATATGTATTAAATTGATTTGATACTCAGTTCGATATTAAGTGTTGAAAAACAAAATGAATAAGGGGTTATTATGATGTGTTGGTTTTCTATTACCAATTGTCAGAAATTTGATAAATAGCTTTCAACTTTAAAATTTTGGAGTTTTTGTCATTTGTATGTAATGAGTTTAGTAATAAGCACTTTTAGGGTTTGTTTGTTAGTAGTTTTTAGATGATATGACACTTAATGATTGGTTGGTTATTGAGTTGTAACTACCTATAAATAGTTTGATTTAGAGGAGGAAAAGATGTTTTCCTAGGAGATTAGGGAGGGTTTTATAGAGAGGTTAGATTCATTTTTCAATAAATCTTATTTTCTTTCATTTTCCATCATTTTCTCAGCGACCAAACATGGACAGTGAAGCCAAATTCTCTATGATTTGTGACCAAACCTTTTCGTATCTAGAGGAGGGGTATTCCAAAGCAAAGATCAAGTGTGATTGCTTTTCTCTATAGTAAATTTCAATTCCTATCTTCAAATTCGTGAAAATCATCAATTGAGATTAAAATTCTTTTAAAAACTATCATAGTTTTGACAAACATGATACTTAATGATACTTTGAATGCTAGCATTAGACTAGATCCATTGCAAATGTACAGATCTTGGATGTGTGAATTTGTGAATAGATTTTGGAATAAATCAGGTTACAATGCTCTAAACTTCTAAATTCAATGAGATGCAATAGAGTTAATTTACTTAAGAAGAAATCCTATTTTACCTTGATTGGATCCGACAATACAAATTTTCCAATTACGTTTTTTTTTTCTCTACATAATTTTGTGTTGATTTACAACAATTAACTCATTTTTAATGTACAAAAAATCATAAATCTTATGTAAAAATAGTGACATCTAAGGTTAATTTATAGTAAATGGAATGTTAAAGGTTAATTTGTGTTATACCTACACTTTGGCTTCTATATCAATGCATAACTTCGATACATTAACATTATACGAATATACATAATATGAATAAATGTTAATAGTATTATCAAGAAAATAGTAATTTTATTATTAATATTAATAATAGACATGATATAAAATTAATTAATATCGTAAAAAAAAAAAAAAAATAATAATAATAATAATAATAATAATAATGATAATGATAATAACAATAATAAAATTAGCCTTAATGTACTATATAAAAAACAAAAGGCAAAATAAATCGGAATAAATTTTCTTCATAAAGCTTACAAGCTTTAAGGATTAAAAAATAAAAATAAACATGTCTTCTAAGGAAAAGATAAATAAAGAGCATAAAAAATAGATAAATTAAATGATAATAAAAGGAAAAGACAATAAAAGGGCATAATTAAAAATTTTAAATGATCAAAATTTCAAAGCGTGTCTCGTGGACATGAGGACAATTTGTAAACTTGTTGACCCCTATGAGAGCTTATCAATTGTAGATGGGCGTTTTGATAATTCTTTGTGTATTTGTTCTTTCTTTTGGAATTTGGCTATGTCCACTTCTTATTTGTATCACACTGTTCACACATAATGGTATATTTTCTAGGTGTTTGGATATAATTTTTATTTTTTATTTTTAAAAATAAGATCTCTTTTACGAAATACAAAAATTCTTAAACAAAAAGAAAATTTTTAGAAATAATTGGTTAAAAGGGATGAAATACTTCCCATATTTGTAAATTCATTCCCTCTCATATTTTTATTTAAAGAGTAACCTATTTTTGACATAAATGTCCTTAACTATTTCAAGTATTTATGGTATGTTTTAAAAGAAAAAGTTATTTTTATAAGAAAACAATAATAATATTTTTATTTTTATCAAAATGAGACAAAAAAAAAAAAAAGGATAAAGTATTAGATTTCTAAAATTGAGTTTTCAATTACCATTTTAATCAAATAACCATTCTTAAAACTCTTTTCAAAATTTTAAAATTTAAAGAAGTGAGTGATTACTTTCCTAAATTTTAGAAATTTAGAAAGTATTTCCATATATACAAAATATCTGCTTACTTTTTATATAAGGATTCTCAAATTTATATAAGATTTTTTATTTTAAAAAATAAAAATAAAAATTGTATCCAAATATGAACTTACTTTTTTATTTTGTAGGGGCTGTTTATGGCTAAATTAGTTTTCCATTTCATGTTTTCTCACTTGGATTATATTGTCCACATATTTTAATAAATATGCAGACATTAAAAGCATAATTTGATGTCTCATATATCACTTAATTTTTTTCTTCTCAAAACTTTTTGTTTTTTTTTTAGCCTTGTTGTAACATCTAGGTTGCTCTATTAGGGCATTAATTTTAATATAAAGTATAGTTCTTCCACCTTGTTAGGGAGGTAAAAGTGAAATAGTAGAAAAAGACAAAAATAAAAAGGCATTTGGATTTATTTATTTATTTTAATATAGTCAAATAGTTGAATATATTGAGGAACAATTAAAGTAAAATTCATTGGTTATTAGGTGAAATTAGGGATGACAATAAAGTAGATTTTTTTGGGTACTTGCCCTACTTTGTCGCCAATGGGAAGGGTTTGGGATAAAGATAAATGAGTTTGGAATTGATTTGAGAAATTTTTAAACACCCAATATGGGTTGAGGTAGGTTCATGTGTGACTTTTTCCTGATCCAAATAAAAAAAATTATTTTAGTTGATTTTTTTTTTCATTTTTCAATTTTTTTAACATAAATAAAATATTAGTTTTCATAAAAATAAATTATAAATATTTCTAATATTTCTTTATTTATAAATCATATATTTTTTTTAATAAAATTTAAATTAAAAATATATATTAAAAAAAAATTAATGGGGCAGAGCAGGCATGGGTATGAGAATTTTCTATACCCACCTTGCCCTGTTTATTTTTTGGTGAGGATGAGAATAAATATAAATAAATGAGACTGGGTTGGGATGGGGATGACCTATCCTAAACCCGCCCCATTACCATCCTTAGGTGAAATATCAATCTTTTATATCCTTCCAATCAATTATATCATCTAAAAGACTCCCAATCATAATCCCTCCCCTTCTTTTTTTATTGTGATATGTTCTTTGATAGTATGTAACACCTTTTCTAAATTATCTTTGACCTTTTATGTCTTTTCCTTTTTTTTTTTTTTGTTTGATTTTCTTCCTAAACCACATGCAACACATTTTCTAACTTACTTCCCCTCACCCTTTGTTATATATATTCTTTGATTTTCCTAGGCTACATGCAACACATTTTCTAAGTTAGTTACCATGAAAAGAACAATGATAGCTATTATTCTAATGTATTTTCTTTGGTTTTCTTCCTAGGCCACATACAATGCACTTTTTAAGTTAGTTGTGTATAAAAAGAAAAATGATGGCTAGATCACACTAATCATATGTTAAGTTACTTCTGTAAAAAGTCATCCAAGTACTAAATACGACTTTAAGAAATTAGGTACAAGATTGTAAGAAAAATGAATGCGAAATTGACTTAAAATACATTAATAAACTTTAAAAATTAGTGCTTAAATCATATATATTTCAACTAGTATAAAGCCCATTATTTATAAATTTTAATGCCAAAGAAATAAAAACTCATAACAACAAAATAAATTATATCATATTTAAAATAGTGATAAATTTCATTATAATGTTTGATATTCATTTCAATTTTTATTGTATATGATACATCAACAAAGAAAATAAGTTAAAAAGGTGAAATTTCAAGTAAAATATGAAACAACTAATTTAATTACTAAGATCATAAGACAAAAAATATTTTAATAATTGAATTTTTTATTAGAAAAAGACTACTTAAATTTAACAAAATTTCCTCACAAAATTTGAAATATATAAGTTTCTAATAGTTTTGATTTTGTTTCACTTTCCATAGTATATTAAATAAGAGACTTTGGACCTATATGGTAACAGTTTTCAAAAACAACTCTGAAAAATAGTTTTTAAAAGTTGTTATATGATGTTTTATAGAATAAGAGTCTGTTTTGAAACCTAAAATATTTTAAACATATTTTTAATATTTTTAAATATACTTTAAAAATAATTATTTTTTAAAACAACCCTTAAAAAACAAGTGAAAGGTTACCATCATCAACTCACTATCTATTGTATTTATCTTTTATAAATCATATGTGATTTATTTGATATTAATATAATTGTATATACAACCCTATAAATGGACCTTTGTTCATTTTTATTATGCTTTATTATTAACCTTCCAATCAAACCTCTTTGTTTTCCATAATACCTTTAACCATTCAACATCAATTAAACTTGATTGAAATAATCACTGGTTATGTAGGTCGAGTTAACTTAGACCAAATTGTTAACTTTCTAAGTTAGCAATTTATAACTTACAGATGAAGTATAAAAATCAAAACAAAAATTATTACCCATGGAAATATCAATTAAGAGTTAAGATATAAAAATGTGGGAAAAATGAATGCCTGACCACATAACATACATATTGTTAAAAATGATTAGCTGAAAATAGATAAACAAATTTTATAAATGTCATTAAAAAAATTTTTTTAAAAAAATTATTTTTCGGGGTTCCCTTATTTTTCAACTATTGTGTCACTTTATTTATAGATATTTATGCCTAACATATAGAAACTAAATATAAAAACCTTTTAGGATTTAATTATTCAAGTATAGATTGAATCGATAATTCAAACTAAAAATAGTTTAATTGGCTTTTAGAAACTAAATTAAAATTTAATTTTAAGATATTGATCAAACAACAAGAAACTTGGATTTGTTAATGGTGGAGGGACTTAAACAATAAGAAACTTGCATTTGTGGCAAGTAATACCAATGCATGTGATCTTCATTCACTAAAATTATGTCTCGAAAACTTTAGCCTTACCACGAATGCCCTAGCTATCAAAGATTATAATGCTTTTAGCACCAACTTTTAAGCTATTTGACCTAGACTAAATTGCATTTTCTTCGATTTGTTACATTTTTTTTTTTTTTTTTTGGAGGGGGGGAGGAGAGTTATGATTTAGAGTTAAAATTAAAGGTGGTGTAATTATGGTAAAGGATAAAATTTTTGTAAATTATTAGAAAGTTTATGTTTTGTAAATAAGCAAAAATACCTTTCTTTTATCCTTTTCTTTATTTTATCATACTCTAAATCATAATGCCCTCCATCGTATTTATTTTATTTTTTTAATTTGATTTTCTTCCTCTCTCTATATATATATTCTTTAATTTTCTTCTTATGCTATATGCAACACATTTATTTTCTAAGTTAGTAGTTGTTTGGTAAACTAACTTAATAACTTAAAGTAACTTAATAATTTTATTTAAATCATTAAATAAATTATGTTTGATAAAATAACTTAATGGTATGACTTAAAGTAAAAAAATAAGTTTAAATAATAAGTAAAAATAATTAACTTATTTTTAAATTCATATTTTTATTTACATTTTTTTTTATCCTTATTTGTCCTAGTTACCTCCATGATTTTCTTTACTACTTTACAACCTCAATTGTTACTGAAACTCTTTTGCCCTAATTATAATATATGATGATAAATATGTTAATTTAATGAATTAAAATAAGTTTTAAAATAATTTTATCAAATAACCTTAATACTTAAATTTAAATAATAAGTTTTATATAGATAACTTAAGTATGATTTAACATAAAATCAACTTAAATTATTAAGTAATAAGTATTAAGTTTTACCAAACATCTTATTAGTTGTGTATGATAAGAAAAATGATAGCTATTTTTTAAATTATTTTCTTTGGTTTTCTTCCTAGACCACATGCAACACATTTTCTAAGTTAGTTGTGTATAAAAAGAAAAATGATAGCTAGATGATCACAACAAGCATATTTTATGTTGCTTTCATAAAAACCACCCTCTGACTTCTTTGGTACCCATGGAAACATGACTTTATAGATTAGGTATAAAAATGTAAGAAACATGAATGCTAAAGCATAACCCACATGTTGTTAAAGAGTAA